>ML247481.1:9125-102468 GCA_005239495.1 Nicotiana undulata | reverse complement strand
ATATATATATCGAGGGCAGAAGTCCAAACAAATACTGAACTAAACAATAAAGCACTTTCAAGGTAAGACCACCGAACGATACAAAAATCACAAATTCTTAGATCCGCCGTGGTGTACAGCCCGATCTCATATATTTCACAATTTCTTTTCAACCCCTCGGAAAGGTATGTGGGCCTTCCTCAAGCAATCCCCTATGACTCAACCTTTATTCTTGTGCAAAAGCTTCCTCCCCTTTATCTGCCGTGGCGTACGACCTGATCCCATATTCATTTCAATTTCTTTTCAACACTGTCATCGCGTATGGCCCGATCCCATATTCATTTCAATTTATTTTCAGCACTGCCGTGGCGTACGGCCCGATCCCATATTCATTTCAATTTCTTTTCAACACTGCCATGGCGTACGACCCGATCCCATATTCATTTCAATTTCGTTTCAACACTATCGTGGCGTACGGCCCGATCCCATATTCATTTCAATTTCTTTTCAACACTGCCGTGGCGTACGGCCCGATCCCATATTCATTTCAATTTCTTTTCAACATTGCCATGGCGTACGGCCTGATCCCATATTCATTTCAATTTCTTACTTTCCACAACAAATTCCTTGCCATTCAACCATTTTCCATAAAGCCTCAGAGAAATAACACTATGCAAAACATAATTTAATAGTACATATGGTGTCACAACAAATCATATAAAGCATTACAAGACAACATATCAGGCTTTACGAGAAAAGCATATAAGGCATGATGTGGTCCTAACTACCCGGACATAACAATAATAGCCTCTACGTACGGACTCTCGTCACTTGGCGCGTACGTAGCCCCCAAACAATTTACACATAGCATATACATCACCTATGGGGACAATTCCTTCTTACAAGGTTAGAAAGGAGACTCACATCATGTCGAATCTACCCCTCGGACCACAATTGCGCCCGAAACTCCGAGCTGTACACCCGAGGACTCGCAACTAGCAAAAAGGTATACAATAACATCAATGCATGCACAATGTGATAAATTATCTTAGCTATTCAATAAAAGTCGCCATTCTTGAAGAATTTCCAAATTCCAACCTCGGTCCCGCATGATCAATTTCTGAAAATTCTCGAAGGAATCACTCACCCATAGCCTAAGGATCATTAATGTTTGATTTCTACTTAAATTCATGGCCTAAAACGGATAATCACAAAATCCTCAAGAACCCTAAAATTACTACCTAATTCTATGGTTTTAGATAATTTAATAGTGAATTTAACTAAGAATTAATGTTTGAAACTAGTAAAACTATGGAATTTACTTACCTCAATAACAGTGGTGGAAGGTCCCTTGAAGAGCTCTCTAAAAACTTGAGGAGGAAGATGAAAATGGAGGAAAAATGCTAAGTCCCGTATTTTATAAAACTGCCCAGGGATTCCTTAACTGCGATCGCGACAAGGGGCATGCGATCGCGAAGGCCAACTGGCCAGACCTCTGCGATCGCGGCAAAGGTCCTGCGATCGCGAAGGCCAACTAGCCAGACCTCTGCGATTGTGGCAGAGGTCCTGCGATCGTGAAGAACAAACTCACCCGGCCCAGACGCGACTCTATGCGATCGCGATAAAAGGCTGCGATCGCGAAGGTGTGGAACCCAGACCTCTGCGATCGCAAAGGGGAAGCTGCGATCGCAGAGAACAATCAACAGCCCAGCATAATCCTTCTCCGCGATCGCAACCTACCTTCTGCGATCAGAGAGAAGGAAACCAGATAGCAGAAATTTTGGTTTTTCCAACTTAGCTCCCGGGGGTCTAAAACACGCCCGAGCCCCTCAGGACCCTGTCAAAAAGCACCGGCAAGTCTTTATTCATGATACGGACTCGCTCGAACTTCCGGAGCCTGAATAACCACAACGAAACTCAGAATTCAACCCCAAAACCAAATTGAATCAAAACTTAAGAACATGAAATTCTAGAATTTACTTCAATGCGCCGAACCGGCCTATACTACTCGGAGTGACTTCAAATTTTGCAGACAAGTTATAAATGACATAACAGAACTATTCCCGGTCTCGGAATTTCATTCGGACCTCGGGAACATAAAATCACATTTCAAGCCAAATTTCAAATTCTTTAAAAATCCTCAAAACTTCATTAACTCCAATTTTCTCATTTTGATCTGAAACCAATCAATTCAAGTCCTTTTCTTACCAAATTTCACAGATATCTTACATAACACATATTGAACCTGTTCCGGGCTCCGAAATTATAATACGGGCCCGGAAGCATAGGTTTCACATCAAGGTTCATCTTCATAAGCCTTTAATATTTTCATAAAACAATTTTCTTTAAAAATTCATTTCTCGGACTTGGGTCCTCGGAATTGGATTTTGGGCATTCGCCCAAATCCCATATTTTCCTACGGACCTTCCGGGACCGTCGGATCACAGATCCGGGTCCGTTTACCTAAAATGTTGACCAAAGTCAACTTTATTCCATTAATTATCATAAATTAGACTCTTAATCAAGTTTTTCACATAAAGGCTCCCCGGCTACGCGCCCGGGCTGCACACGCACATCGGGGTGAGATTAAAGGAGGCTTTCGGGGCCTCAGAACATAGTCAAAATTAGATTCACATAAGATGACCCCTTTATGGGTCATCACATTTAAACTTGCGTTCATGTTTTGTTCGGAGCCCCGAGGGCTCGGGTGAGTTTCGTGTAGGTTTCAGAGTGTTAAAAGTGAGAAAAACACTGCTGGTGCACCAGTTCTGGTGTGCCCGCACCTGCGAGCCTAGGGCCGCAGGTGCGAGACCGCAGGTGCACCCACCTGGTCCGCCGGTGCGGCCAACTCGCAGATGCGAACACCTTCTCCGCAGGTGCGATCCCGTAGGAGATGTCTAACCTCCCCAGGTGCGACCCCCAAATACTTAAGCCATTTCCGCAGGTGCGATCCTTTTTCTGCACCTGCGGGCCCGCAGATGCGACCCAAGCACCGCAGGTGCGAAGGTCGATTGCCCAACCCTATATAACCCAATTTTAAAAGGGCAGAACCCTTTCTTCTTCAATTTTTCGAGGTTACAGCCCTAAAAATGATTTTTCTTCAACAATCTTCATCCCCAATTCATAGGTAATAAATTGAAACCTTTTTCTTGCAATTCCTTACTATTTTGCATCACTTTTAAAACAAAAACAAAGAATTTTCATGGTAAAAATCTAGGATTTGGGTAGAATTAGGGAGTTTTGTAAAAATTGAATTGTTATATCAAATTAAACTCGAATTTCAAAACTAATAGCATATTTGGATTCGTGGGAGAATTGGTAAATGTAATCTGGTCCGAACCCTGAGTTTAGACCAAGCGCGCCCGGGTCGGATTTTCACTTTTTTTTTTTGAAAACTTAGGAAAAATTATATTATTCAATAAAGTTAGTTCCTTTAGCATTAGTTAATGATATTACGTTAATTTTGATTAGATTCGAGCAAGTTAGAGGTGAATTCAAAAGGAAAAGCTATAATTGAGCAGTGAGTGGCCTGCAGAATTGAGGTAAGTGTTTGGCCTAACTTTAGCTTTAGGGAATAGGACTCCCCACTTGTTTGCTACGTGAATTGCATGGGTGTGGTGTATAGGTGTCGTGACGAGTATCTATGCACCACCCAAATTGTTTGTTAAACATGATCCCCTTTTCCGTTCCCCACTTATTTGATTATTGTCTTAACTGTTACATGTTCATTATTGTTTCTATGACTATTATGACTTGTTGAATTGTTGTTAGTTATTATTGTGACTGTTTGGAAAGAGTATTGGTTGTTTGAGCTGGTTCCCTCGTGATATAAATATGGCTGAGAGGTTTGGTATTGTTTAAATGGAATAAATGCATAGTTTTTTATTTTCTTGTTGGTTTCATGGTCGAGAGGTTATTGATGAAGTCATGAGAAAAATGTGGTTTATTATTTATAATTGTTGAAACAAAAGTATTGTGAAAGGCTTGGTCTGATTTGTGAAATTTTTAATAAACTGATATGATATGTCTGGTTGGAGCGGGTTCACGCCACAACAAGGAGTAATAAGGGAGGACATGTGGGATCGGGTTGCACGCCGCAATAGGAGTAATAAGGGAGATATTTTAAGGAGGAGCAATAAGGGAGGACATGTGGGAGCGGGTTGCACGCCGCAACAAGGAGTGATAGGAAGGATATTTATATTTATATTTTACTGATATTTTTTTAAAAGAAAAAGGAAATAAAAGTTTGAATAGTTGAAAAGGCTACATTACTACTACTCCTTAAATATTTTCGTACTATTTTATTTTAAGTTTAAGTTTGGAATTTTGAAGAGTAATTTGAGAATTGGTTATAGCTGAGTTATTTCATTTTGTTGCAGCCTTTATTTATCCATTTGTTTAATTTTATTTCTGCCTTTATTATTTATTGTTGTTATCGGTTATATTGTTGATGCCCGACTTAGCCTCGTCACTACTTTGCCGAGGTTAGGCTCCGCACTTACTCAGTACATAGGGTCAGTTGTACTGATACTACACTCTGTGCTCTTTTTGCTAAGATCCAGGTACCATTCAGCAGTAGAGGATTCTAGGATGACCACCCGATTTCGTTTGGAGATACGAGGTACATCTGCCGGCATTCACAGATATTCGAGAGTCTTCTCCCATATTTACATACACTGTTTTATATCATTCAGAACAATTACACTATTTCTTTTAGACATTATTTGTAGTATTCTTTAGTTGTTTGTGGAATGTGACACCAGACCCTGGGGTAGTCTTAGAGTTGTTATTATAATTAGTTCGTGGCTTGTTTCATTTAATTGGTCATTGTTATTATTTTATTCTATGGCTGTTGGGAATTAATTTAATTAAAATCATTTAAATTAGATTATTTATGCTGAAGTAATTAATTAAGGAAAATTAGTTAATCGACTTCTAACATTGGCTTGCCTAGCAAGTGTGATGTTAGGAGCCATCACGAACAATAAAGTGGGGAATTTGGGTCGTGACAGACCTCTAGCTAGTGTCAAAGTTGACCTCTCGTCACTACCTCTTCGGGGTTAGGGGGGATACTTACTGAGTACATGTTGTTTTCGTACTCATGCTACACTTGCTGTGCATTTTTATTGCACAGGTACATTCATAGCTAGTGGCCCTGCTTGACACAACGGTGTGGCTGACTTGGAGACTTAGACGAGTTGCACCATCCAGAGACGACCCGCAGCTGACAGAGTCTCCCTCATATTGTATTTATTTTCATTTTAAATTTCCTTGTCCAATTCGTATTTCGAACAAGCTTTGTGTATTTGTATAAATTCTTAGAATTTGATCATGTACTTGTGACACCGGGTTCTGAGATTTATTACGGGATTTATTTACTATTTAAATTTGCTAAAGGTGTTATTGCTCACTTAGTAGAAATTCGATGATTATTATTTAAGCAAATGAAAAAGGAATGATTTCAAAATATTATAATACAGACCTCATTAATTATTAAATGTTGTCTTGCCTGACCGTGGGGTCCGGCGCCATCACTACCTTTATGGATTATGGGTCGTGAGAGCGTGGTACAGAGTAGTAGGTTCCCTTAGGTCTCACGAGTCATGATCAAGTCTAGTAGAGTCTTGCGGATCGGTACGAAGACGTCTGTAGTTATCTTCGAGAGGCTACAGGGTTGTAGGAGTACTTCCCTTCTTGATTCCTTATCGTGCGATTTGATTCCATTAAGGCTTATGCCTATCTTTCTTCCTACTCAATCTTATATGTCACGAAGCACTTGCTATGAATCGAGCATGTGCGGAATTGAAATGGTGCTACGGATATGGTGCGAGATATTTTTGTCACGACCCAAATCCTATTTCAGGTCGCGATGGCGCCCAACTGTGGGGTTAGGCAAGCCAGCATAAATGTCAGCAAGTACAACCCCGTTTAATTGATCACATAACTTAACATTTACCAATTATAATCAGTTAAGCATATTATACGAAAATGATAACTCATCAGTGAATAATAAAGCTGTAAAGATGCGTGGGCCAAAGGCGAGCATACATATAAATACAGCCCCAAACCCAAAATAAACGCTAAGTGTGTGCCAGGAATTAGTGTCACGAGTGTCACGGGAAACTAACTGAATATACAAAAGACAATATGTACAGTCCTATAGTCTGAACATGATAAACGGGAAACAACATAGGGGAAAACTCCAGGGTGCTGCCAGAGATCGCCAGGAGGAGCAGCTCACCACGAAGTCAAATCAGTATCTAGCTCCGGTCTTATAACCAGATGCACCAGTCTCAAAACCTGTACAGTCAAGTACAGAAGTGCAGCATGAGTACATAAATAAATATGTACCCAGTGAGTATCCCGTCTAAACTCGAAGAAGTAGTGACGAGAGGTCGACTTGACACTCACTAAGGTCCAATAATGTAATATATGACAAGATATGACGAAAACAATAGGCAGGTAAGGCAATATACAACAAGTGCATATCAAATAAAGTAATCCAGGTAATAACTGAAAAACATGAGCAGCAATGTACCTTATCCTCCTTTTAATAAATACCTGACTACCCAATTATAAGGAATCGGAACCAAAGGGGTCATACACATACTAGGACAAGACAACCGTCTGGAGTCGTAGGGTGGTATGTAAAGACTGAATGATCGTAAATATCCCCACGATCGCGAATCATATCTGCGACTCGTGTGCTGACTCGATCATATCATATAATAATAAGCTCACCCACGATCGCGAATCATACCTGCGACTCGTGTGCTGACTCGATATGAATCTCCCCACGGTCGCGAATTATTCCTGCGACTCGTGTGCTGACTCGATCATATCATATAATAATAAGCTCACCCACGATCTCGTGTGCTGACTCGATCATATCATATAATAATAAGCTCACCCACGATGGCGAATCATACCTGCGACTCGTGTGCTGACTCGATATAAAGCTCCCCACGGTCGCAAATCATTCCTACGACTCGTGTGCTGACTTGATATACAACGAATATATATATATATATATATATATATATATATATGTACCCAAAACAACCATGACCTCAGTAGGACTATGCCAATACCATGGATAACTCCACTGGGGGTTAAATTGTAACGATCCACATTTTTCATACCATTTCCGAAGTTATAGGTAACTCATAATACATCCAAAAAATTCAAATAGGGCACATAGAGGCATGCTTGTGAATTCTAAAACTACCCGACATAGCATAATAGTCGCCATGTACGGACTCTTGTCACTTGGTACGCACGTGGCCCCCCCCACAACAAGTATACACAACAAATAGAGTATCTATGGGGACAATTCCCTCCTGCAAGGTTGGAAAGGATACTCACCTCGTGTTGAATCTACCCCTCCGATCAAGGATGCGCCCGAAATTCCAAGCTCTACCCTCGAGGACTCGCAACTAACCAAATAAAGTACAATTACATCAATTTATGCTCATAGAAGGAAGATTATCCTATTTATTTCCATAATTCATCATTCTTGAGAAATTTCCAAAATTCAACCCCGGGCCCGCACGCTCGAATTCCGAAAATTCTCGAAGGAATCACTCACCCATAGCCTAAGGATCATAATTATGTAATTTCTACTTGAATTCATGGCCTTAAACATAAACTTCACAAAATCCCCCAAGAGCCCTAAAATTACTACCCAATTCCATGATTTTTTATAATTTAGTAGAGAATTTAATTAGAAATTGATGTTTGAAACTAGTGTTAAATAGGGAATTTACTTACCTCAAGTACTATGTCGAATGCCCTCTTGGAAGCTCTCAAATAACATAAGGAAGAAGATGGAAATGGAGGAAATAACTTAAATCTTGTATATAAACTACAGTGCCCAGATTTCCCTTCACCGCGATCGCGACCAGGGGCCCGCGATCACGAAGGCCAACTGTCCAGACCTCTGTGAACGCGGAGGAGGTCCTGCGATTGCGAAGGAAAAATAGGCCTGTCCCCATCCTAACTCTATGTGAACGCGGGGAACAGGCTGCGATCGCGAAGGCCAAGGATCCAGACCATTGCGAACGCGGAGACAGGGATGCGATCGCGAAGGTCAGGTACCCAACCTTCCGCGATCGCGTAGAGTTTCCTGCGAACGCGAAGAGCATTTAGCAGCCCAGCCCAATTCTTTCTCCGCGAACGCGACTCACCTTCCGCGATCGCGAAGAAGGAAACCAATCAGCAAAAATCTGGGTTTCTTGAACTTAGCTCCCAGGGGTCCAAAACTCGCCAGAGCCCCTCGGGACCCCGTCCAAAGGCACTGGAAAGTCTGTATTCATGATACAGACTCGCTCGAACTTCCGAAACGTTAAAAACAACAACGAAACTCAGAATTTGACCCCAAAACCAAATTGAATCAACACTTTGAACTTAAGGTTCTAGAATTTATTGCAATGCACCGAACCGACCTATACTACTCGGAATGACTTCCAATTTTGCAAGCAAGTCATAAATGACATAAAGGAACTATTCCCGGTCTCGGAATTCTATTCGGACCTTGATAACGTAAAATCACATTTTGAACCAAATTTCAAACTTAAGGAATTCTTGATTTCCATTTTGGGCGCCGAAATGCTCCTGGGTCATCGAAAATACGAAGCCAGTGGAGCAATCAGAACTTGTTTTCGAGGTTGTTTGCTCAATGTTGACCAAAGTCAAACTTGGCCAAATAGGCCAACCTTAAGGAACCAAGTGTTCCTATAGCACTCTAAACACTCCCAAATCCTGAACCACCCGTCCCCGCAAGTCATAAAGAACAAAAAGCCACTATGGGAAGTTTCATTTAGGGGGAACGAGGTCCTATTACGCGAAACGACTTGTCGGGTCGTTACAATTTTCCATGTGTAGTCAGTTGGGGTTGTTGTGGTTTCCCTACAGAAAAATATTATGTTGTTTCAACTCAGTAGCTGTGTTTTTGAGAGCCTTTAGGCTATGCTCGGTTAGTTATGATGCTTACGAATGGTTATCGCGCAATATGGGTGTGATGGTAGGATGCTTGCTCATATGTAGGGGCAATGTATGACTTGAAGGGAGCTTTTCTTGGAGTGTGATTTCGAGATTTAAGTATTTTAGTTTCGGCAGAGGAATGGCAATTGGACTAGGAATGTTCAAGTGTGGGCGATAAAGTAATAAGACTTGGTGTTTTCAAGTGAGGTGGAAATTTTCATCGGTAATATGATATCGTCGTCTTTGATCAAACGAAATGCGTTAAGTTCGCCGGTGCTATAGTTTCTTCGGTTGCGTGGGGTCAGAGTATTGTGAAGAAGTACTGAAGAAGTGGCTTCCAGAGATCGTGGTGTGCAGTGGTTCAGTATTGAATAGGTATTGCTAATGAAGGCAACTCGAGGAAGATGATCTTCGGAGAGTTTGAAGTCGTGGTGATCTACTGATTTAAGAGCTGCAGAGAATGCTATTGAATTAAGGCAACAATTGGGCAGCATTCGATGAAGGGAGTCATGTGAAAGGTGTCAGGTGGCGGTGTATCATACGAGTTCAGTGATAAGATCTGTCACAACCCAAATCCTAATCTGGGTCGCGATGGCGCCCAAAAACGGGGTTAGGCAAGTGATTCCCTTCCCATTCGATCAAACCAGTCAATGTTACCAGTTTAAAACAACTAACAAGATACTAGTCCTGAGTGAAGGTAAAATCACAGTAGATACAAGGCCGAAATAAAACATATACATAGATATACAACCCCAAAACCCCAAAACCGCATGTATGCCAGGAACTAGTGTCACGAGTGTCACGGGAACTACTGAATATACAATGACTACAACATATACAGGGTCCCAGTCTGAATGAAATAAATAGAGAGCATAACAAAAGAAACTCCAAGGTGCTGCTAGGAAGTCGCCAGGAAAGTAGCTCACCGAGAAGTATGACCACGCTATCAATATCTGGCACCGGCTTGAATCATATGGACCCACCTCCGGACCTGTACTGTCAAGTACAGAAAAGGAAAGAAAGTGAAGCATGAGTACATATATATAAATATGTACCCAGTGAGTATCCCGTCTAATCTCGAAGAAGTAGTGACGAGAGGTCGACTCGATACTCACTAAGGTCCAACAGTCGTAAGGTAAGTATGATGTAAAGAAACCTGTAGGCAAGTAAAAAAAATAATCAAGTACATCCATACCCGGCATCAAATAACAATCTCAAGTCAAACAAGTTTGATATCCGCCGTGGCGTACGGCCCGATCCCACCCTGGTAGTCTCAATCTCGCCGTGGCGTACGACCCAATCCCACCCTGGTAATCTCAATCTCGCCGTGGCGTACGGCCCGATCCTACCCTGGTAGTCTCAATCTCACCGTGGCGTACGGCCCGACCCTACCCTGGTAGTCTCAATCTCGCCGTGGCGTATGACCCAATCCCATAATATAATCAATTATCACTCTGCCGTGGTGTACGGTCCGATCCCATAATATAATCAATCATCACTCTGCCGTGATTCTCTTATCACACTTAAATCAAGCCAAGTATCACAACGTTCAAAGACAACAATACCAATCACACAAGTATACAAGTCATGTCTATGCTACAACAGGGGAAAATAATGAGCATGCTATGTCCTAGCTACCCGGGCGAAGCAGCAATAGACACTACGTACGGACTCTCGTCATTCGGTGCGTACGTAGCCACCAAACAAGATCACATAGCAAACAAGGTTACCTAGAGGGACAATTTCCCTCTTACGAGGTTAGAAAAGAGACTTACCTTGATAAAAGCACTCCTCGAACCAAGGACTGGATCAAAAGATGCGCCCGAAATTCTGAAACTACCCTCGACGGCTCACAGCTAGCCAAACATAGCATAATTGAATCAATTTATGCCCCAAGAATAAGAATTAACAAGAAATCCCAAAATATAGTATTCTTGAAGGTTTTTGAAATTTCGACCACGGGCCCACGCGTTCGGATTTTGAAAATTCTCGAAGGAAGGAATTACCCGAAGCCTAAGGATCGTAATTACATAATTCATTTAGGAATTTCTGGCTAAAAATGAAGTTTCACTATTTTCCCAAAACCCCGCATCTTTCTATCAATTCCTATGAATTTTAAGATAATTGGAAGAGAATTTTGTTTGAATTTGATGTTAAATAGTCATGAAAACAGACTAGAAATAACTTACCTTGATGAATTTGAACTTGGGCAGCCCTTTCCCTAGCTTGGAGGAGCTCTAATGGAGGTTGGGAGTTGAGGAATGAAGAAGAAACCCAAAATTGGGCATTTAAATACTGTCCTAGAAAAGCTTAACTGCGATCGTGACACTAGGCCTGCGATCACGAAGGGAAACCAGGCTGTCCTCTACGATCGCATCATAGGTCCTGCGATCGCGAAGACCATCTAGTCTGACCTCTGCGATCGCGGCAGAGGTCCTGCGATCACGATGAACAATTTAACCCGGCCCAGCTGCGACTCAATGCGATCGCGTGAAAGGGTTGCGATCGCGAAGCATTGGGGCCCGCACCTATGTGGTCACAAGGGGAAGGCTGCGATCGCATAGAACAATCAGCAGCCCAGCAAAAACCTTCTATACGATCGCGACCTACCTTCTGCAATCGCAGAGAAGGAAACAAGATAGAGAAATTTCTGGTTTTTCCAACTTAGCTCCCGGGGGTCTAAAACACCCCCGAGCCCCTCGGGACCCCATCAAAAAGCACCGAAAAGTCTGTATTCATGATACGGACTCGTTCGAACTTCCGGAACATGAAAAACAATAACGGAACTCAAAATTCAACCCCAAAACCAAATTAATAAAACTTAAGAACTTTGAAATTCTAGAATTCATTACATTACGCCAAACAGGTCAATACCACTCGGAATGACCCCAAATTTTGCAGACAAGTCATAAATGACTATTCAGAACTATTTCCGGTCCCGGAATTCCATTCGGACCCCGATAGTATGAAGTCCTGTTCCAGGCCAAATTCTAAACTTAAAGAAATCCTGATTTCCATTTCGGGCGCCGAAATGCTCCTGAGTCATCAGAAACCCGAGCCGAACATACGACCAAGTCCGAAATCATCATACGGAGCTAATGGAGCTGTCAGAACTCGATTCTAAGGTCGCTCGCTCAAAATGTTGACCGAAGTCAAACTTGGCCAAATAGGCCAGCCTTAAGGAACCAAGTGTTCCTAAACTATCCAAATCATTCCCAAATCCCGAACCGCCCGCTCCCGCGAGTCATAAATCACGAATAGCCGCTATGGAAGGTTTCATTTAAGGTAACGGAGTCCTAATACGCGAAACGACTGGCTGGGTCGTTACATTCTCTCCCTCTTAAACAAACGTTCGTCCTCGAACAGGACTAGAATCGTACCTGGAGTGCTGAATAGCTGTGGATACCTGGAGTACCGCATGTCCCGATCGGACTCCCAAGTCGCCTCCTCAACTGGTTGGCCCCTCCACTGGACCTTAACCGCATGAAACTATCTTAGACCTCAACTGGCGGTCCTGCCTATCAATACTGGCAACTGGCTCCTCCTCGAAGCCCAACTTCTCATCTAACTAGATAGTGCTGTAATCAACCACGTGCGAGAAGTCGGCGTGATACCTCCGAAGCATAGATACATGAAATACTAGGTAAACTCTTGATAAGGCTGAAGGCAAAGAAAGCTCATAAGCAACCTCTCCAACTCGCTTCAGCACCTCGAAAGGACCTATAAACCTGGGGCTCGGCTTGCCTTTCTTCCCAAATCTCATAATGCCTTTCATCAGCGAAACCTTCAACATGACCTTATCTCCCTCCATGAATACTACATCACGTGCCCGCAAATCTATGTAGCTCTTCTGCCTAGACTGGGTTGTACGGAGCCTCTCCTGAATAATCTTCACCCTTTCCAAGGCGTCTCTGACTAGATCTGAACCGTATAACTTGGCCTCACCAGGCTCAAACCACCCAATCGGAGAACGGCATCGCCGACCATATCAAGCCTCAAATGGAGCCATCTCGATGCTGGACTGATCTCACTGACCCCCGAAATCAATCACTCAAGCCCTGAGCATATCCTCCAAAATCTGAACTGTACGCTCTGACTGGCCATCAGTCTGAGGGTGAAATGCTGAACTGAGGTCTATCTGAGTACCCATCTCGCTGTGCAAAGCTCTCTAGAAGTGCGAAGTGAACTGAGGACCCCGATCTGAAATGATAGACACCGGCACACCATGCAACCGTACTATCTCACGAAGGTAAATATGAGCTAGCCTCTCTGTAGTATAAGAAGTAGCCACAGGAATGAAATGTGCCGATTTGGTCAATCTATCCACAATGACCCAAACCGCATCAACCTTCTCCAAAGTCCGAGGCAATCCAACCACGAAGTCCATAGTGATATGCTCCCATTTCCAGTAAGGAATGGGCATCTGCTTAAACAAGCCTCCTGACCGCTGATGCTCGTACTTAACCTGCTGACAATTAAGACACCTAGCCACATGCTGAACAATGTCTTTCTTCATACGCCTCCACCAGTAGTGCTGCTTCAAATCATGGTACATCTTCGTAGCTCCTGGGTGAATAGAATACCGAGAACTGTGAGCCTCTGCTAGAATCCTCTCCCTCAGGTCATCAACATTAGGAACACACAATCGGCCCTAGAGTCGCAGAACACCATCCTCGCCCAAAGTAATCCCCTTGGCCCTGCCCTGGACAACCGTATCCCTAAGCTCTGCTAGGCGTGGATCATCAAACTGTCGAGCCTTGGTCTCTCCCAATAATGAAGACTGAGCTACCACATGAGCTAAAACTCGACGGGGCTCTGAAAGGTCCAATCTTACCAAAAGGTTGGCCAAGGACTGAATGTCCAAGGCTAAAGGCCTCTCCTCAGCTGAGATGTACGCCAAACTACCCATGCTAGCTGCTCGCCTGCTCAATGCATCCGCAACTACATTTGCCTTGCCCGGATGATACAGAATAGTGAGATCATAGTCTTTCAACAATTCAAGCCACCTCCGCTGCCTCAAATTAAGGTCCCTCTGCTTAGGCAGGTACTGCAGGCTGCGGTGGTCAGTATATACCTCACAAGATACACCATATAGATAATGCCGCCATATCTTAAGATCATGAACAATCGCCGCCAACTCCAAATCGTGCACAGGGTAATTCTTTTCATGAACCTTCAGCTAGCGCGAAGCATAAGCAATAACCCTGACATCCTGCATCAGAACGCATCCCAACCCGACGCGTGAAGCATCGCAATACACTGTATATTCTCCAGAATCAGAAGGCAATGATAACACTGGTGCTGAAGTCAATGCTAACTTGAGCTTCTGAAAGCTCGCCTCACAATCGTCGGACCACTGAAATGGAGCATTCTTCTGAGTCAATCTAGTCATTGGGGATGCAATAGAAGAAAACCCCTCCATGAACCGACGGTAATAACCTGCTAAACCTCCTGATCTCGGAAGCTGAAGTAGGACGCGGCCAACTCTGAACTGCCTCAATCTTCTGCGGATCAACCTTGATGCCCTCACCGGACACCACATGCCCCAGAAATGCCACAGACTCTAACCAAAACTCACACTTGGAGAACTTAGCATATAGCTTCTGCTCTCGCAAGGTCTGAAGTACAACTCTCAAATGCTGCTCGTGCTCTCCCAGGCTCCGTGAGTAGATCAATATATCATCAATGAAAACAATAACGAAGGAGTCGATATACGGCTAGAATACCCTATTCATCAAGTCTATAAATGTTGCTGGGGCATTAGTCAAGCCAAAGGACATCACTAAGAACTCATAGTAGCCATATCTGTTGCAAAATGCAGTCTTCGGGACATCAGAAGCCCGAATCTTCAACTGGTGATAACCTGACCTCAGATCAATCTTAGAGAACACACGAGCACCCTGTAGTTGGTCAAACAGATCATCAATGCGCGGCAGAGGATACTTGTTCTTGATGGTCACTTTATTCAACTAGCGGTCGTCAATACACATTCGTATAGACCCATCCTTCTTCTTCACAAATAGGACTGGATCACCCCACGGCGACACACTCGGCCTAATAAACCCCTTGGCCAACAATTCCTCAAGCTTCTCCTTCAACTCCCTTAACTCCTTAGGAGCCATACGATAGGGAGAAATAGAAATAGGTTGAGTATTTGTAGCCAAATCAATGCAGAAATCTATATCTCGATCTCGAGGCATGCCTGGAAGATCTGAAGGAAACATATCCGGAAACTCCCGAATGACAGGCACTGAATCAAGGGTAGGAGACTCGGCAGTGGTGTCCCGCACATAAGCAAGATAAGACATACATCCTTTTTCGACCATGTGCCGAGCTCTCATGAAGGAGATGACCCGGCTGAAGGCACTAACTGAAGTACCCCTCCACTCTAACCTCGGCAACTCAGGCATGGCTAATGTAACTGTCTTGGCATGGAAATCCAAGACAACATGGTGAGGGGATAGCCAATCCATGCCCAAGATGACCTCTAAATCAACCATATCAAGCAACCACAGGTCGGCTCTGGTCTCAAACCCACAGAAAGTAATCACACAAGACGGGTAGGCCCGGTCTACCATTACAGAGTCGCCCACAAGAGTGGATACATACAGGGGAGAACCCAAAAACTCACAAATAACATCCAGAGAATGGGCAAATAATGCTGAAACATATGAATATGTAGACCCTGGATCAAATAGCACTGAAGCCTCTCTACCACAGACCGAAATAATACTTGTAATCACAGCATCTGATGCCACTGCGTCTGCCCTGGCTGGAGCAACCGATGACTGAGCTCCCCCAGGACGAGCTGGAGTTAAACGACCCCTTCCTTGATGGCCTCCCCCTCTAGGGTGACCCCTGCCAACCTAACCTCCACCCCTAGGTGGTCGTGTTGCTGGTGCAGTAATCATAGGCTGCTGGCTCTGCTGCACGGCATTGCCCCGATACCTGGGACAAAACCTCCATGCGTGACTCAGATCCCCACACTCGAAGAAACCCCCTGGCCCTACTGATCCCTACCTTGAAGAGGAGGAACCCTGAATAGCTGAAGAGCAGTATGAATCCTCTGGTAAAGCACTGGGATAAGAACTGGAGGATCTCTGATGGCTAGAATAACTGCTGGGTGCACTCTGGATGGTTGGAGTATGATAGGAGCGCTCTGGCATGGCGCTAAATTAGGGCCCGACTGGAACAACCATAGGAGGTACTGGAGGTGCTGAATAGGATGGCCTGCCGAACTGGAAACCTCCGTACTGACCCCTGGCCCTAGCTGGAGCCTCTCTGAAGTCACCTGTGAACCTGGGCCTTTTGTCTTGCTGACCCTGCTGACCTTTCTCTCTACTCCTCGCACGGCAACCCTCGATACGTCAAGCTATCTTGACTACAAGCTGATATGGGGTACCCATCTCCACCTCTCTGGCCATGGAAGTTGTGATACCCAGATGTAAGCCTGCCACAAACCGTCGAACCCTCTCAGCATCTGTGGGCAATATTATGAGAGTATGGCAAGACAACTCTGAGAACCTGGCCTCATAATCTGATACGGACATCTGCCCCTGCTCGAACCTCTCAAACTAACCCCGAAGCCCCTCCCTCTCAGATGGTGGAATGTATCTGTAAAAAAAAACTGAATAAACTGCTCCCAAGTAACCGGTGGAGACCTTGCTGGTCTACTGAGTACATAAGACTGCCATCAGCGGCGAGTTATGCCCTCAAGCTAAAATGTCGTGAAGTCTACCCCATGTGACTCTAATATCCTCATGTTGTGCAGTATGTCCCTGCACCTCTCGAGAAAATCCTGTGCATCCTCTCCCCGCTCACCCCCGAAGGTCGGAGGGCAAAGCTGGGTCCATCTACCCAGCAGCTTCTGCTGGTCTATCTCTGCAACTAACAGTGGATACAAGGCCGAAATAAAACATATACATAGATATACATCCCAAAAACCCCAAAACCGCGTGTGTACCAGGAACTAGTATCACGGGCAACTACTGAATATACAATGACTACAACATATACAGGGTCCCAGTCTGAATGAAATAGACAGAGAGCATAACAAAAGAAACTCCAGGGTGCTGCTAGGAAGTCGCAAGGAAAGCAGCTCACCGTGAAGTATGATTACGCTATCAATATCTGGGACCGGCCTAAAAATCAGATGCACCCGCCTCCAGACCTGTACAGTCAAGTACAGAAAAGGAAAGGAAGTGCAGCATGAGTACATATATATAAATATGTATCCAGTGAGTATCCCATCTAATCTCGAAGAAGTAGTGACGAGAGGTCGACTCGATACTCACTAATGTCCAACAATCGTAAGGTAAGCAGGATGTAAAGAAAACTGTAGGAAAGTAAAATAAATAATCAAGTACATCAATACCCGGCATCAAATAACAATCTCAAATCAAACAAGTTTGATATCCGCCGTGGCGTACAACCCGATCCCACCCTCGTAGTCTCAATATCGTCGTGGCGTACGGCCCGATCCCACCCTGGTAGTCTTAATCTCGCTGTGGCGTACGACCTGATCCTACCCCGGTAGTCTCAATCTTGTCGTGGCGTACGACCCGATCCCACCCTGGTAGTCTCAATCTCTCTGTGGCGTACGTCCTGATACCATAATATAATCGATCATCACTCCACCGTGGCATACGACCCGATCCCATAATATAATCAATCATCACTCTGCCGTGGCGTACGACCCGATCCCATAATATAATCAATCATCACTCTACCGTGATTCTCTTATCACACTTAAATCAAGCCAAGTATCACATCGTTCAAAGACAAGAATACCAATCACACAAGTATACAAGTCATGTCTATGCTACAACAGGGGAAAATAATGAGCATGCTATGTCCTAGCTACCCGGACGAAGCAGTAATAGCCACTACGTACGGACTCTCGTAACTCGGTGCGTACGTAGCCCCCAAACAAGATCACATAGCAAACAAGGTTACCTAGAGGGATATTTCCCTCTTATGAGGTTAGAAAGGAAACTCACCTCGATAAAAGCACTCCTCGGACCAAGGACTGGATCAAAAGATATGCCCGTAATTTTGAAACTACTCTCAACGACTCACAGCTAGCCAAACATAGCATAATTGAAACAATTTATGCCCCAAGAATAAAAATTAACAAGAAATCTCAAAATATAGTATTCTTGAAGGTTTTTGAAATTTCAACCCCAGGCCCATGCGTTCGGAATTTGAAAATTCTCGAAGGAAGGAATTACCCGAAGCCCAAGGATCATAATTACATAATTCATTTAGGAATTTATGGCTAAAAATGAAGTTTCACTATTTTCCCAAAACCCCACATCTTTCTATCAATTCCTATGAATTTTAAGATAATTGGAAGAGAATTTTATTTGAATTTGATGTTAAATAGTCATGAAAACGGACTAGAAATCACTTACCTTGATGAATTTGAACTTGGGCAGCCTTTTCCCTAGCTTGGTGGAGCTCTAATGGAGGTTGGGAGTTGAGGAATGAAGAAGAAACCCGAAATTGGGCATTTAAATAATGCCCAGGAAAAGCTTAACTGCGATCGTGACACTAGTCCTGTGATCGTGAAGGGCAACCAGACTGACCTCTGTAATTGCATCAGAGGTCCTGCGATCGCGAAGACCATCTTGTCTGACCTCTGCGATCGCGGTAGAGGTCTTGCGATAGCGATGGACAATTTCACCCGGCCCAGCTGCGACTCAATGCGATCGCGTGAAAGGGCTGCGATCGCGAAGCTTTAGGGCTCGCACCTATGCGATCGCAGAGAACAATCAGCAGCCAAGCAAAACCCTTCTCCGCGATCGCGACCCACCTTCTGTGATCGTAGAGAAGGAAACCAGATAGAGAAATTTTTGGTTTTTCCAACTTAGCTCTCGGGGGTCTAAAACACTCCCGAGCCCCTCGGGACCCCGTCCAAAAGCACCGGCAAGTCTGTATTCATGATACGGACTCACTCCAACTTCCAGAACATGAAAAAGAACAACGGAACTTAAAATTCAACCCCAAAATCAAATTAATCAAACTTAAGAACTTTGAAATTCTAGAATTCATTACATTACGCCGAACGGGTCTATACTACTCGGAATGACCCCAAATTTTGCAGACAAGTCATAAATGACTATTCAGAACTATTGCCGGTCCCAGAATTCCATTCGGACCCCAATAGCATGAAGTCCCGTTCCAGGCCAAATTCTAAACTTAAGGAAACGCTCCTAGGTCATCAGAAACTCGACCCGAACATACGTCCAAGTCCGAAATCATCATACGGAGCTACTGGAGCTGTCAGAACTCGATTCCGAGGTCGCTCGCTCAAAATGTTGACCAAAGTCAAACTTGGCCAAATAGGCCAGCCTTAAGGAACCAAGTGTTCCTAAACCATCCAAATCATTCCCAAATCCCGAACCGCCTGCTCCCGCGAGTCATAAAGCATGAATAGCTGCTATGGAAGGTTTCATTTAAGGGAACGGAGTCCTAATACGCGAAATGATCGGCTGGGTCGTTACAAGATCAATGCCTGACTTGAGGAGAAGTAGGAGTGATTTGAGTATTCTAGTGGGCGGTGATTGGGTCCCCGGGCTTAAATTTAAGCGTTGGTTATTTCAGCGAAAGGCCGGATACAACAGAGAGAAGTTGTTAGGGACGAAGAAAGATGCAATATGGCGGTGATTTTGAAGGTATTACCGCATATTTAATATATGTCCATGAGGAGCGGACGGACTAGTAAAGTTGGCAAATGAGAACGGGTTTAAGGTGGGGTATTGATGTCATAGAGATTTTGCAGTGCAGCGTCATTTGAAGGTGTTAGTTGGAAATTTCTGCAGGAGGATTATTTCCCTGTGAGTAGGATTAGCGGTCGTGTGGTCGGCAAGTTTCTGCGAGGGATTCTAGTGGCTATTCGTTAGGAGGTTGAAGGTGTGGATGATGCTAGAGGATTTGATTATTTAGGGAATGCCAACTGAGGAATTTAGAAGAATTTGACGGACTGGTTGAGCGAGATCATGTCAGCAAGGAAGAAAGGATTTCAGTGGGGTCTAGAGTGGTGCAAGGAGTAACTTCAGGCTTAGTGGGAGAGCCCCACGGCCTGCAATGGGTTGCAGGATTATCTTCTCATGGGGTTGCGGATTATCAGCGTATTGGCAAGTTATTTAAGCTAAAGGTAAAGGAGTAAAATGGTAATTTTGCATGGGATTTGATCAATATGTGCAAAAGTTGGCTCTATTGGACCAAGGTTAGGTTTTGGAAGATTCAGAATTTATGCTTAAGGCATAGGCGAGTTGTGAGGGTAGTGACTCAGTCACGTGCTTCATTGAAATGGGTGTTCATGTGCTAGAAGAGCCTTGGAGTTTATTGTATCCGGGGCCATGTTAGATTGGGTGACTCTCAATAGCGGTCGTAATGAATTCGAAGATTAAGAATGTGGTGTTTAAGGGTTCCAAGCAGCAGCATAATTAAGAATCGAGCTTTTGCAGTATAATTTCTGAAAAAGGGAAAATGGTAGGAGTGTTCTTTGATATTTTTCAGCATGCAGGATGGTATTGGAGGAGCGAGAGAAATAAATTCTGGGGTGTAGAAAGATTATCAGTAGGGATATATCGGTAGAAGTTGTGAATAAGCACAAGGAGGGTATGAGACGGTTTATGGGATTGAGACAGCATGGTCTCGTGAGTCAAGGACACTCGGAATGAGATCGTTATGTGATGAATGAGGTCACTATTATTTCTCAGGCGATGAAGGATAATTAAAAGAAGATAGATTGATTAGCCATGGTTGAAATGGCACATGTACGACAGTGACCAATTTCTTCAATGTGATTGAGTGATGCATGTGGTTTGTGTCGGTGTGTGCGAGGCTTGTCGGACATCGTAATAGGTTTTATTTGGAAGCATTCGAGTATTATGGTGGTATAGACCACTACTTAAGGATTTGCATGTATGGTGATTGTGAGAATTCACTAGTGTGTTGTTATGGTTCTCTCGAATTGAGGTAAGTAAAAGCGTTTCTATATGATGAAGTGTTCTCCCTATTAGTGGTTAAGGAGTTATGATGGAATTCTTGCGCTATCTCATATTGGAATGTTAGGTGCAGTAAACAATATGTAACTGGCATTAAGAATCGGGATTGTAGTTCGGGGTTAACAAGGATGTCATGAGCTCGGAGGAACAAGAAAAAGAGATTTGAAAGTTCAGTGTAAGCTGGCATTGTCTTCAGTATCACCTGAGATCGGTGTTTGATGAAAGAGGCTTTGCATCCTTGTTATGGGTTCTTGATTTGTTTTACAACGTTAGTGTGATTGGTGGCATGGATGTTCAGACTTGTTACCCTGTGTGGAGGGACGTGGGAGCGTGACCATAGGAAGATCGTATGAGTGTGACATGTAGTCACTTAATAGATTGAAGATTCAAACTGAGTATATAGAAGTGTAATATTGCTTATTTTAGAATTATACTTGGAAGGTGTTCAGTTCATCTTTGTTGCAGATTGCGGGGTGTAGTATCGGCTATGATGGTAGTTTTTGCGTGTTATGAGAAGAGATGGGTTGTTATGGATCCAGAAAAGGCTATCAACCCAGTTTAGTGCGAGCAAAATCGGCTTGAAGTGTGTAAATAGATTTAAATAGGACTATGGGTTTCATGTGAGTCAGATGTGTTCATTTCAGTATAGCGCTCCTCAAGGAGGGTTGTTGGGACAACAAATGTTGTTTCGTCTTCGTCCAATTCATGTAATATTATGATTGTGTCGTGTGAGTTGTGAAATAGCTTGATAAATTCCTATGTGCTGAATTTCCGCGTAGTATGATGTAGTGTGAGAAGGAGAGCTCTTGAGATTTAGAGTATATATATCGCACCTCAGTTGTGCTTATATTTTGTAGCATATGGCTCTATCAGTCTCCCTAGGGTGGTATTATGCACTTAGTGTGCTTGTGACCGATATTCAGTAATTCGTAATAGTGAGCAATTGAGCTCCGTGTATATCTCCTTATATGAATTTCATGATGGGATCGGGTGGCACGTCGCCACGGGTATGTTATTTTGATCGGGTTGCACGCCACATCAGTGTGATACTGAGTACGGTTCCCTATATTTATGTTTCTTGTGTTACTTCCTATTTTCTGAGGAAAGTTCATATTAGTTGTGTGAGTCGAGTAGTCCCTCCCGGAGTCATTTCCTTAAGTATCATGTTCGAATTGTGGCCTATTGGAGCATTGTGGCATCGTGTGAGACTGTTGGTCCTGTCTGAGGTGATTTGTTGCCTGAGCAGTTCATACTGGGCGAGACAAGATTATTGTATCAGGGATCAGTGCCATAAGATCTTGTGAAGTACATTAAGGGACAATTGCCATTATTTGGTTCGTAATGAGATGATGGTTTTAGTCAAGAGGAAAGATTCAATGTTTGGTTAACTCTGAAGTTGGTTAGGAATTCCTACACATCTCCTCCGTTGTGGTGGTACCGTCAGCATTATAGAGGGATGTATGTATATATATTATAAGGTGCATCGGGAGCATTAGATTCGTAGAATTTTGGCTATTAAGGTCCAGGGAATGTCATTATGGTTAGATGATGAATTATGTGGTGCATGGTGATGATTCAACAAAGGTACGCAGTTGTGTTCTGGTACCTCGTGTGGTAGTTGATGCGGTGTTCATATATTAGAAAGAGGCCTGGCAGAGAATTTCAAGTGTTGGAACTGGGTTCTAGGCTTATTGTATGGATAAAAGAGGATATCTTCAGATTTTATCAAGCTAATGTGCTCAACTGGGTTGTGGTAGCACGGACAGGTGCACGAGGTGTTAAACAGTGATTTCAGATAACTCCATAGCAGTTCTTAGCACGTTTGAGGACGAACGTATGTTTTAGTGGGAGAGAATGTAACGACCCGACCGGCCGTTTTGAGCTCTAGCGTGTCGTTCAGTAGTTTGAGGCCATGAGCAGATTCATTTCAAGTATTATGACTTGTAGGTGTGGTCGGAATCGAGTTTCGAGAAGTTTGGAGTTAATTTGGAAAGACAATTCTCATTTCAGAAGCCTTAAGTTGAAGAATATACTAAGATTGGAATTTTGAGTAAACGACTCGAAATCAGGATTTAAAGGTTCCAGCAAGTTCATATGATGCTTTCGGACTTGGGTGGATGTACGGATCGGGTTTTGGATAACCCGGGAGCGTTTCGGCGTATATTGTGGAAGTCAGCATTTTAGAAGAATTTCCTAAGTCTAGGTTGAAGTGCATTCCAGTGATATTGATGCCCGTTTTGGATTCCGAGTCTAGGAATAGCTCCGTATGGTGATTTTGGAGTTGGGACCGCGATCGGAAGTGAATTCGGATGTCCATAGGTTATTTTGAGGTCGTTTGGCTAAAGATAGAAATTTTAAGATTTTTTAGAGATCCGATTGGAAGTGGAAATTTTGATATCGGGATCGAAATGCGATTCTGAAAGTTCGAGCAGGTCTGTAATGTCGAATATTACTTGTGTGCAAAATTTGGGGTCAATCGAACGTGATTTGATAGGTTTCGGCATCAGATGTAGGAGTTTGAAATTTCTAAGTTCATAAAGCTTGAATTGGAGAGCTATCCGTTGTTTCGATGCTATTTGATGTGATTTGTGGCCTCAAGCAAGTACGCATTATGTTTTGGAACAGTTTTGTGTAATTGGACGAGATCCTAGGGGCCTCGGGTGGAGTCTGGTGGTTAACGGATCAAATTGGAAGTTGGAGAAGAGTTGAGGTTGTTTTCATCTGGTGTGATCGCACCTGCGACACTTTGGCCGCAGATGCGGCTTTGGCGCCGCAGGTGCGAGGTTTGGCTGGCTTGGCTGGGAGCGCAGGTGCGATGCAATTTCCGCACCTGCGAAGGCGCAGATGCGGACAAAGGGGCGCAGGTGCGGATCCGGCTAAAGGAGAAGGAACCCGCAGGTGCGGGCTCTTCGGCGCACCTGTGGGAGAGTAGGTGCGAGATGTGGACCGCAGGCGCGGAAATGGGCCTGGGCAGATTGTTTTAAAATCGGGAATATCGCCATTTCCTCTCATTTTTCTCTTGGTTGGGCGATTTGTGGAGAGCTTCAAGTGGGAATTTTCGTCATCTATGTCAAGGAAAGTCATTCCAACTCATTTCAAGTTAAATACATGGTTTAGGTTCGGATTTAAGTGTAGCAAATTGTGAAAATTATGGAATTTGGAAGAAAACCTAGAAATTGGTATTTTTGATTTTTACCACGAATTTGAGCACAAAAATTAGAGTAAATTGTATATTTGAGCTAGAAAGACTATGGGTAGAGTTTATCTTCGAGAAATTTCAGAATCCGGGCACGTGGGCTGAGGGAATTTTGGTCAATTCTTTGAGCGGAGTTGGAAATTTATATAATTTGAATTGTTACAAGTATTAGGGTAATTTTTTATTGGTTTGCCGGTTATTTGGTTAGTTTTGGGACATTGTGCATCAATTGGACTCGTCGAAAGGGCTTGGAAGCCGGTTATGGAATTTCAGAGCGAGGTACGTCTCCTTTCTAACCTTGTGAGGGGGAATTGTCCCCATAGGTGAAATAATTAAATATGTGCTACTATTTGTGGGGGATACGTACGCACAAAGTGACGGGAGTCCGTACGTAGCTACTAGTTATGCCAATGTCCGGGTAGATTTAGGCCTACATCATGCTTTGTTGTTATTATATCTGATTTGTGTTTATTGTTTGCTTTGAGGAGAAGCTAGATTGAGTATACTTATTAAATAATTTTAAAAAGAGTCTAAAATGTGTTATAAAATGGGGATCTTGAAAGTTTCACGGAGAGTTCATGTTTTGTAAAAGAAAAGGAAGAATACTTCAATAACTCGAGAAATTTATATGTAACTGCGTCGCATGTATGATTCACGAGCGGTGTAAATCCTCCTACCACACTCTTATCGGATCGGGCCGTTCGCCTCGGCAGGATTTATGTACCACACTCTCATGGGAGCAAGTCGTTCGCCTCGGCAAGTTAATAGATGCATCAATGGTTCGCACCGTTCGACCCATTCGGCAGTGCACAATTTACTTTTATGTTGGATCAGGCCGTACGCCTCGACATTTCCTATGTACTTTCTATCTTCACTGAATCATGCGTAAGGTTTGGCTAGAAGCCAGGATCTGAGGGTTCAACCTATTTGCGTGAAACCGTATCTATGTATACGTTTTATTTACGGAAAGAAATTGCTAATTAAGAGCTGAGTAAATTGTAAGGAGGGAAGCGTACCGTGTGATTTATTCTCGATTGATATATACATTTACTCTGTTTCATATTTATTTATTTCATTACTATACCTGATATTAATTGACCTCTAGCAAGTGTCAAAGTTGACCTCTCGTCACTACCCCTTCGAGGTTAGGCGAGATACTTACTGAGTACACGTTGTTTTCGTACTCATGCTACACTTGCTGTGCATTTTTATTGCACAATTACATTCATTGCTAGTGGCCCTTCTTGACACGGCGGTGTGGCTGACTTGGAGACTTAGACGAGCTGCACAATCCGGAGATAACCCGCAGCTGACAGAGTCTCCCTCATATTGTATTTATTTTCATTTTATATTTCCTTGTCCAATTCGTATTTCGGACAAGCTTTGAGTATTTGTATAAATTCTTAGAATTTTCTCATGTACTTGTGACAGCGGGTTCTGGGATTTGTTACGTGATTTATTTACTATTTAAATTTGCTAAAGATGTTGTTGCTCACTTAGTAGAAATTCGATGTTTTTTATTTAAGCAAATGAAAAAGGAATGATTTCAAAATATTATAATACAGACCTCATTAATTATTAAGTGTTGGCTTGCCTGACCTCGGGTTCCGACGCCATCACAACCTTTATGGATTTTGGGTCGTGACATTGAATGAACTTTTAATTTTGAATTGTCGGTTAAGGCTTCCCTAGATCTAGGTATTTTAATTTGGTGAGGATTCTTGCTGAAACAAAACTGGTTCAAAGTCAAATGGATAGGCTTTGAAAAGATTTTGAGTTGTGATAGATTTCTGCTCATGATTTAATTATTAGTATTTCAAAGTGTGCAGAGTGTAGAAAAAATACATCGCATTTCAGATGAACCAGCACGATGAACCAGGTTCATCATTTCAGAATCCTCTTGATCAAGCCTCAATTTGCAAAGATAGAAAATATTTCTTTAGTGATCAGTGAGTCATATCAAAATATGGCATAAGAGTATACTTTTTACAGTATGAGACTGAGCAATTGTTAATCTTATTATTTACACAAATTCCTGACTCTCTAGCCAATTATTTCATTTTTCCTTCTTCTTTTATTTCTTTTTATTTCATGTATATTCTGAACTAGTTCAATCAGGTGATCTTAATAATCCCTAACAGTAACATGTTCCTTTCAAAATTCTCTCTACTTAGTGCTTTTGTAAAGATATCTACATGGTTTCACAACCAACTGGTTACTCCTTGAAGTTCCTTCAATGCCATATTGCTATGGAACAGGATCAGGCACAGGTTCCAATGAGGTTTGGGAATTAGTTTGTTCGGTTCCACCTGTGATGTTGCCCGGGATGGATGAACCTGTTCCATCACCAATTCCTTCCTCCAGTGTTGCTCCAGTTTGGACTGAGTTTTTGACCAACCCAATTTCTTCATCATCATGTTCCTTACCAACCCCAATGATTTCACCTTTCATTCCATTTCCAAAGGAGACATTTCCTCCTTTAAGGTCCTCAAGTGAAAGGAACTAGTTCTTGTTGCCAGTCATGTATTTTGAGCAGTCACTATCAATGTACCATATTCCTCTACTACCTTTCACTGGAACCTACAAAAGAAAATCAGGGGTTAGTCTTAGGAACCCAAACTAGTTTGGGTCCCTTTCTATAAGAAAAAATATGAATTAAATTCTTTTTATCCCAACTTGGTAGCCAATTCTTCCCTCAAACAAAACTTTTGTTCTTTTTACTGGACTTTTCTTTTGCATTACATTCACTTTTAAAGTGACCAGTCTTACCACAATGAGTACAAATCTTGTTCTCAGGAAGAGTGAGGTACTTGCTTTTAGGATCCCACTTAGGTAGCGGATTCCGAAAGCCAAGTCCTCTTTTATTGCTGCTATGATGTTCCTGTAGCCATGTCAAAGCATTAAAGGAAATGTTCCATTTGCTAGTTCTATCTAGTTCATGACTGACCTTGCTTACATCCTCCTTAAGGACTCTTATCTGCTCATCTCTTTTGTACAACTCGTCTTACATTTTTCCTAGGTTTTCTTCTCATGTGAGTTGTGTGTGATCAGCTTTGTTTTTACCTGTTCCTAATTTCAGTTTTAGATTTTCAGATCTTGGTGTCAAGTTCATGAACCTAGTTCTTTAACTTAGCATTTTTACTATCACTTTCACTAGCCCTAAGTTCCAGATGTTTGCACTTAACTTTCAAAATCACGCACTCCTTAGACAGTTGTTTCTTTTCATTGTTTAGATCCTCATATTCATCAATGAAATCCAGGAGTAACTCAGATAGCCTTTTTTTAGACAAAAATTTAATCTTGTCTTTGAGATGATTTATACATACCTCAAATTCCTCATCGGATTCTCCAATTGCCATAAGTGCTTGTTCATATCCATCTTCATCCTCTGAATCTTCATATGAGCTTTCTCCCCGGGCAGCAAACACAACCTTTGTTGATCCTTTGTTCTTCTTGGGTTGAACTTGTTCCTTCTTCCTGTTCCTTCGTTCAGCTTTTTCCTTCTTCCATTCAATTTCCCATTGAGGGCAGTTTTTGATGTGGTGATAAATCTTGCCACACTTGTAACACCCCCCATTGGTTTGTTTTTCAGGAACCCTTGGTTTGTTGTAGCTTCCACTTAGTGAAGGACCCTTTGCTCTCATTAGGTACTTCTTGAAGTCCTCTGTGATCATGGTCATTTCATCCTCCTCCAGATCAGCTCCTTCAGTGATTCTGAGTGCCAGACTCTTTTCCTTCTTGGGACCATCCATCTTCATAGTCTGCCTTCTAAGTTCATAGGCAGTGAGATTTCCAATCAGCTCATCCAGCTTAAGAGTTGCAATGTTCTTAGATTCTTGAATGGCTGTAATTTTGCTTTCCCAAAAGACTGGCAAGACCCTTCTCAGAATTTTCTCAACCTTGTCTTCTTCAAGAATGACCCTTCTAAGAGACTTGAGTTCATTGGTCTGTGTAGTGAACCTTGTATACATCTCTTGGATGGTCTCTCCTTCCTTCATGGCGAAATTCTCATATTGAGAATTTAGTAGAGTTCCTCTTGACCTCTTCACTTGAGGTGTTCCTTCATGAGTCACTTGCAAAGTGTCCCAAATTTCTTTGGCAGTGGTACACCTTTCAATCCTGCTATACTCGTCTGGACCGAGTCCACACACAAGCCACGTCTTGGCCTTAGCATTTTTCTCCCACTTTCTCAAATCCTCAGCAGTTGAGTCAGCTCTAGTCTTTGGCACATCTACTCCTTCAGCAGTCTTCTTCATGGTTGCTAAATGAACGTCAGTGACTATGTCCCATAGTTCATACTCTTCTCCAATTAAGTGATCATTCATCCTGTTCTTCCACCAGGAGTAGTACTGGCCATTGAAGAGTGGAGACCTAGGTTGATTGTCCTTCCCAGTTCCAAGGTGGTGCACTCATCTTGATCTTTTCCTAAGGTGTTATCCTCTTCAAGGATAACCTGCTCTAATACCAATTGATGTTCAATACGTCAATACCACACAAGAAGGGGGGTGATTTATATGGTGTCCGATTTTCGCGTGCACTTTTTATAGAAGGACCTGGTTCTTCTATGTGTTCCAACTCCTGCTATTGCGGAATAATAAATACAAACATTAAAGAACACAAATATTTTTACGTGGAAAACACCTGGCTTAAAAGGTGAAAAAAATCATGACCTTCTTCCCAGTAGGATTTTCCCAAACTCTTCACTAAATCAATGAGCCAAACATCATTTACAAAATAAACTCTTTTGTAAACCTAAGGACTAACTCTAATCCCCTTGTGGCAAACTAGCCTCTAGCTATTTGCGACAAGCTTCAAGTTAACTCTAACTTGAACACTCAGTATCTATTACAATTGCTTCTAGATAAAGCTCAAAGGTACAATTTGTAATCACTTACTACAAATAAACTAGACTAAAAGTCAACAGATGGAAATGGTTCTTCTAGCTGGTTCAAGTAGCTCCAGATTCGCACTCTCCAATTTGGCTCGAACTTCTTGCAAAATTTCTTCACGAATTTTGCTCTCAATTCTTGATAAATTTCTCATTTTGTGCGTATATTTACAATAAGGACATTCTGCAATATATATAGGATTTAGTAGATAAGGAATTAACTAGAATTCTAATGCTACTCTTCCTTGGTGAAAGAGTTCTAGTCAAACTCAACTCCTAAATCCTTCCTTATCTTAGATTCTGTTCTTATTGAATAAGGAGTCCTTCTCCATTTTTGTTTTTGCAATCTTTTTTATCATAAGATATCTCAATTTCACCAGAATATGTTTGTCTCCTGCATGTGCATCTCATTTGCCTTTGAATCTGCTCATCTATGCCACCTGTGATGGACCTGGTTCATCTCGGAGTTCCTTTGTCAATCTTCAAAACTATTTCCTTTCTTGGGCCAACATACATGAATTTGGG
Organism: Nicotiana undulata; assembly: GCA_005239495.1. Lineage (NCBI taxonomy): Eukaryota > Viridiplantae > Streptophyta > Magnoliopsida > Solanales > Solanaceae > Nicotiana > Nicotiana undulata. Next base: position 72,884 of record ML247481.1, on the reverse strand, counting down.
CCATAAAATAATTATAATACTAACTCATATCCTTTATCCTTAAGCTCTTCCTCCCAACTAACAACTTCTTTGATCGCTCCTGAAGTCCAATGAACTTGTTTTGCAACTTTTTATCTTGAGATCTTGTTCCTCTTTGATATTCCAAAACTTCATCCTTGTGTTTGAATAGATTTGAGCTTCCTAGGATGATATCACCCATTGCGTTCGCGATGAACAAAAACTCTCAAAAGCCATTTTCAAACTCTTCTCTGACAAACTCTAGTCTAATGGACATAACCTTTTGTACAAAACTCCAAAAGAAAAATGGTTTAATTATTTGAATTCTAAACACCAAGATCTACAACTTTCATGTTTCAGTCAACTTCCTATTCTTTATAGATTTTGAGATATAAGCTGCCAAATTATGAACATAAATTTCTTCTTCATCTTCCCGGATTGTCTATAGTGTACCAGACATAACTTATTGTACACAAATACAAATGCTAAATGGTTTACATTTCTGAAAACTAGACACAAAAGGCTACAACTTTTGTTTGTATATCATCTTCCAGTTCCTTATTGATTGTGAGATATGAGCCTCAGAAGCCAGACCAGTGTAACCGAGATTTCTTCTTCGTGAACGCGAAGAACAAAGTCCCTGAAGCCAAATCCTTCTCCGCCAACGTGAGAGGACCCTCGCGAACGCGAAGAACAACACAAGACACCAGCATCAGCTATTGCAAAATAACCCGAAAAGATCTGTAACCACCCCAAAACACATCTGAGGCCCCCGGGCCCCCGTCCAATCACACAAACCAGTCACATAACATAACACGGGCCTACTCGAAGCCTCAAATCACCTCAAACCACATCAAAATTACGAATCGTACCCCAATTCAAGCTTGATGAACTTTAGAACTTCAAACTTCTACATTCGATGTCGAAACCTATCAAATAACGTCCGATTGACCTCAAATTTTGCACACAAGTCACATTCGACATTACAGACCTACTTCAACTTCCGAATCAGAATCTGACCCCGATATCAAAAAGTCCATTTCCGGTCAAACTTCTCAAAAAACTTCAAATCTCTAACTTTTGCCAAATTGCCTCAAATTATTCTAGGACCTCTAAATCCTAATCCGGACACACACCTAATCCAAAATCACCATACGAAGTTGTTGACATCATCCAAAACTTATTCCGGAGCCGTTGACACCCTACTCGAATTCCGGCCAAATTCTCACCGCTTAAGCTTCCAAAAATAAAATATTCCTTCCAATTCGACTCAAAATCATCCGGTAGCTGAATTCAACCATGCACGCAAGTTGATATACATAATGTGAAGTTGTTCAAGACTTGCTGAACGGAACTTATATTCTCAAAACGACTGGTCGGGTCGTTACATTCTCCCCCTCTTAAAACAAATGTTTGTCCTCGAACGTGCCAAGAATCTCCTCGAAGTCTCAGAATCACTGAATGCACACTTCCAACATACACCCGCGGTGATCCCGCGTCACCCCAATCTACACAAGCCTGATGACACCATCTCAACTGCAATTTAGCCTTCCTACCACCAGCGATAAGCCTCATACCTCAATTTCTCACCTTCTACTCATTTCCAAAAGACAAGATTCTAAATCCATATCCGGCATCAGCCTCAACCAGCTGCATCAACTCATTTCTACTCCCATAAGGTACAACCACACAATATAACTGTCTCACCCCAAAACATAGGACACGACCGGCGCTCGACCGAGTAACCCCAGTCAAGCGGACCTGGATTCCCTTTTCCATCCCACGTATTACCCCGTGATTCCAATGTACATTATTCAATTATAATTTAAACACATTCTTACAACCTGGAATTAAATTTTAGATTTCTGTCATTACCCACATGTGGTACAATACTTACAAAATATACATAACATACATGTTTACTTTACGTGGTCTACAAGTTATACTACCCAAAATACATATGTACATAACCCACATTTCCTGTCTACGGAGCCTCTAAGAGTACAAAGGAGTTATATAATACTTGTCGGTATTAAGGCTCCGAATATACATTACACAAATACCAAAATTCAAATCCGAAAGAAGAGGTGGCATGAACCACACAAGGCCCCGAGAGGAAAGGGGCTTACCAAAACAGCTGATGGGACGTAGAAGAGGCACTATTGTTGGTGGGCTGGAGTACCTGCTATAGAACCACCTACAATCATCACAAGAATGTAGCCCTCCCGAAAAAAGGGACGTCAGTACATTTGAATTGTACTGGTATGTATGAACAAACTTTACTCTATGTAAACTCAACAATGCACAGGCAAGCGACAGACAGAGAGTCACACAATCACTGCACAAAGATATAGAAAGAAATACAATGGAAGTTACACAATTCTCACTTCATCACAATTACCATCACAATTCCACCCTTATCCCTTCTGAACATTCCACCCTTGTTTCTTCTGTTGTGGCGCGCAACCCGATCCCACCTGACAATCACAATCATTTCTTATGTTTCTGTTGCGGCGTGTAACCCGATCCCACCAGAACATCAAATATCACCCTTATCATTTCCCACATATCACCCTTATCCCTCTTGTAGCGGGGCGCAACCCGATCCCACTAGACAATCATATCTCATATCAACAATGACAGTTCTCAATTCAATCACAGAAAATTTCAGCAATAGGAATATAGCTTCTTTACAACCCACAATACATATAAAAAAAATTGTGCCATAATAAACCTTACCAAACAGTGAATCATATACGATATTGCCACAACCGTTTAGTTAAATTACATCACACCACAACTCCTTTTCGTTACTTGTTACACAACCTTTAGCATATACATTCATACTCTTGGATTCATTAATCTACTAGCATCATTTCACATAGCATTGTAGTGTGGTGATCAACTAAAGACAGACAGGAATACACGTCATGCTTCAACCCAATTTAATCAACCATTTGCACATATTCACACTGATACACGTACCGTATGCTCGGACACCACAAAGCGATTTTACAAAGATTAAAGTTAGCCATACATACCTGGAGTCGAGTTTCCCTTTTTAATTTCTATCACATTTCACCCGATCGTCGGGCACCGTCAATCTATTCCAGAATGTGACATATTTCACTTAGAATTAGAAACCTCAAACTGAATTAAGCATTTCATCAAACACTATGCGATCCCTTAGGTGACTAACCCCTTTTTTGTGCATAATTACCCAAATTTGTTTCCCCCATTACTAGGTTACAGAGTTACATTCACATGCATGCAAGGTTTCATCTTTCATTTTTCAAAACCAACCCATGAGTGCTTTATTCCCATCCAAAATCTGAGAAATTGGGAGAATTAGAGTGAAGGCTTACCTTTTAGCGAAGAAGATGGCTGATTACTCGATAATATCCGGGCTTGAGTGATTTTGGAAAATCAATTTGAGTGATGTTGGAACCTTATCTCTCAAGAACTCTCTTTTTCTTATATCTATCTTGTTTAGAATATAGTTAAAATGAAAGCGGGTAGGGGTTAAATGAAGCTGGGGTCGGGTATAAAAGTTTGGAAAATTAAAAGCATGTGTCAAATATGTGGTCTAGAATGCGATCGCATTCCTGACATGCGGTCCGCAGAGCTGACCACAGAATGGCCCCAGGTGGGCCAAAAATTGGAAACAATCTGCCCAGGTATGAGACCGCTATGCGGTCCGCATACTCGTTATGCGATCGCATAGTGCGTCGCATAACACCCCTCCCCAAAAATCAAAGGCAATAATGCGATAGCTATGCGGTCCGCATACTCGTTATGCGATCGCATAGTGCGTCGCATAACACCCCTCCCCAAAAATCAAAGGCAATAATGCGATAGCTATGCGGTCCGCAGAACCGAAATGTGGTCGCAGATTGGACCACATAGTTGTCCTTCAGTTGGGCAGTGATTCTTTAACTCCCTGGGTACGTTTTGTTCAAATTAGGTTCGTTCTAGGATTTTCCACAGTAAAAACAACTCGGGGACTCGTTCNTCCCCCCTTAAAATCATTCGTCCTCGAATGAGGATTTGGAAATCAATTAGTTTGAAAGCATGATATGAAATTTCCAGATTTTTTTACAAACTCTGATTATGTCAGAAAATATTTGCTAGATTCCTTTGTAATTAGGCCTATCTACCTGTCTGAGAGCCCCCCCAAACACATTTCCAAGCACTATTACACAATTTTAACCATTCAATAGCTCACACACCAAGTTGTTACCTCAACAATTTACAAGTATTTGGTCACTTTATCAACTACACATAACTCATTCTCCTTACCTCACAATTGCACATGATTCAATCAGTGTGACATATTTGCACATAACTTTGGGTCATTTCAGTGCGCCCCATACATTTCAATCACCTCAATAGATCATAGACAATTCAATTAACCATTACCAATCTACACTACCATTAATCACTTACTTAGCACATTTGTTTCACAAACATTTTATTTGCTTTAAAGGGTTGCACACCACCCATGTAATAACCTCATATACAGTTTTAGCACGCATTGGAAAGTTACAACAATAAGGAAATTAAAGAAAATGGGGTGTCTTTGTACGAATCAGAATACAACATCAAATTGCCTTGGGACAATAATTCGCACGATCACTACTAGTTGACTTCCCATGTGGATATTTTTCTCTCATTTCTTTCTCTGCTTCCCATGTGGCTTCCTCAACTCGTTGACTTCACTACAACACTTTAACAAAAGCAATTTCTTTGTTTCTCAATTTACGGACTTGCCTATCAAGAATAGCAACTGAAGCCTCTTCGTATGATAACTCTTCATTAACCTCAATAGTCCCAATTGGCACGATGGCGGGTGGATCTCCAACCACTTTATTCAACATAGACACATGGAACACTGGGTGCACTAATGACATTTCATGGGGCAATTCCAGCCTATAAGCCACCCGTCCTATCCTTTGAGCGATCCGATATGGCCCGACGTACCTAGGGCTCAACTTCCCTTTCTTCCCAAACCGCATCACTCCCTTCGTGGGAGACACCTTCAAGAACACCCAATCATCTACCTGGAACTCCAATTCTCTTCGACGAACGTCCGTATAGGATTTCTGACGACTCTGAGCGGTTTTCATCCTCTCTTGAATGACTCTAACTTTTTCCATAGCTTGGTGCACAAGATCTGGACCTAACAATTCCGCCTCACCAGTTTTGAACCATCCAATCGGAGATCTACACCTTCTTCTGTACAATGCCTCAAATGGGGCCATATGAATACTAGCATGGAAGCTGTTATTATAAGCAAACTCGACAAGCGGCAAATGATCATCCCAATTTCCCTTGAAGTCTTAAAAACAAGCCCATAGCATATCTTCAAGCGTCTGAATAGTCCGCTCTGCTTGACCGTCAGTCTGTGGATGGAAAGTCGTGCTGAGATTTACCTGAGTACCCAAACCTTGCTGAAATATCCACCAAAAGTTAGTTGTGAACTGGGCCCCTCGATCTTAGTCAATAGAAACTGGAGTGCCATGAAGTCTAACTATCTCCTTGATGTACAATTGAGCATATTGTTCCGCTGTGTCAGTGGACTTGACTGGCAAAAAGTGGGCTGATTTGGTGAGTCGATCCACTATCACCCAAATTGAGTCGAACTTGCGTTGAGTGCAAGGTAATCCTACCACGAAATCCATATTGATCATCTCCAATTTCCACGTCGGTATTTCCATAAGTTGAGTTAATCCACCGGGCCGCTGATGCTCGGCCTTCACCTGCTGGCAATTCGGACATCTAGACACAAAGTCCGCCACACCCCTCTTCATACCGCTCCACAAATAAATTTCCCGGAGATCATGATACATCTTCGTAGAACATGGGTGCACAGAATACCTGGAGCTATGAGTCTCCACCATTACCCTCTCCCGAAGATTATCTACATCTGGAACACATAGCCTACCTTGACATCACAACACTCCATCATTGCTGCTGATTGAAAATGCCGAAATCTTGTTATTTAGAACTACCTCCTTCAACTGTGCCAATGCTGGATCAATAAACTGCTTTTCTTTGACTTCCGCTACAAGTGACGATTCTGCCCCATTATACACCATAACCTCCCCTTCGCCTGAGGTCGAAAGACAAACCGCCAAACTGGCCAATTGATAAACCTCCCGAGCCAAGGGCCTCTTATCCGCTTTCAAATGAGCCAAACTACCCATAGACTTCCGACTGAGAGCGTCGGCCACCACATTCGCCTTTCCTGGATGGTACAAGATGTTCATATCATAATCCTTAAGCAATTCTAACCACCTCCACTGCCTTAGATTCAGTTCCTTCTGCTTGAATAAATACTGAAGACTCTTGCGGTCTGAGAACACGTCCACGTGGACTCCATAAAGATAATGCCGCCAAATTGTTAATGCAAACACCACTGCTGCGAGCTCCAAATCATGCGTCGGATAATATTTCTTGTGATTCTTGAGTTTCCTTGAAGCATACGCTATAACCTTCCCATGTTGCATCAACACACACCCTAAACCAACCCTCGAAGCATCGCAATAAACAACAAATCTCTCTATATCTTCTGGCAAGGTCAATACCGGTGCCGAAGTCAATCTCGACTTCAATTCCTGAAAACTTTTTTCACAAGAGTCAGACCACTGGAACTTCACCGTTTTCTGAGTCAATTTAGTCAATGGGGAGGCGAGGGTAGAGAATCCCTCCACAAACCTTTGATAATACCAAGCTAGACCCAAGAAACTGTGAATCTCTGTCGGGGTCGTTGGTCTAGGCCAATCTTTCATTGACGCGATCTTCTGGGGATCAACCTGAATCCGTTCTCTGGAAACAACATGACCTAGAAACACGACTGATTCTAGCCAAAACTCACATTTCGAAAATTTAGCATACAACTGGTGATGATGAAGAGTCTGCAGGACTGCCCTGAGGTGATTAGCATGATCTTCCCGACTCCGCGAGTAGACAAGGATGTCATCAATAAAAACAATCACGAAGGAGTCTAGAAATGGCTTGAAAACCCGATTCATAAGATCCATGAAAGCTCCTGGAGCATTGGTAAGCCCAAAGGACATTACCAAAAAATCAAAATTACCATAACGAATCCTGAAGGCAGTCTTAGGAATATCCTGCTCTCTGATCTTTAACTGATGATACCCAGACCGTAAATCAATTTTGGAGAAGAAGCTCGCACCTTGCAATTGATCAAACAAATCATCTATTCGAGGCAATGGATACTTGTTTTTGATAGTGACTTTGTTGAGCTGTCGATAATCGATACACATCCGAAGCGACCCATCCTTCTTTCTGACGAAAAGAACCGGAGCGCCCCACAGCGACACACTCGTCCGAATGAACCCTGTTTCTAATAAATCCTTCAACTGCTCCTTTAACTCCCTTAACTCTGCTGGCGCCATTCTGTATGGTGGAATAGATATTGGCTGCGTATCTGGTAGTACATCAATCCCAAAATCGATCTCTCTATCTGGCGGAATCCCTGGAAGCTCGTCCGGAAATACTTCAAGAAACTCATTCACGACTGGCACGGACTCGGGGGCCGACACTTCTGAAGCGGTGTCCGCGACCCGGACCAAATGATAGATACACCCCTTCTTAATCATCTTCGAGGCCTTAAGGCAGGAGATAAACCTACCTTTCGGCACCACACCATTCCCCTTCCACTCAATAACCGGCTCATTAGGAAACTTGAGTCTCGTGACTCTCGTTCGGCAGTCGAGCTTAGCAAAGCACGAATAAAGCCAGTCCATTCCCATAATAATATCAAAATCTACCATCTCAAGCTCAATAAGATCGGCCGTGGTAACGCGACCACATACCGTGACAACACAATTCTTATAGACTCGCGCTGCTGTAATAGAATCACCAACCAGAGTCGATACAGAGAACGACTCATGAAGCTGTTCGGGTTCTATCCCAAAACTTGAAGAAATAAACGGGGTAACATAAGACAAGGAGGAAGCCGGATCAATAAGATCATAACAATCAAGTGCTTGAACATTCAGAATACTTGTAATAAAGTCTGGAGAAGCCTCCGCTTTCTGGCGACCGCTCAAAGCATAGAATCGGCTGGGTCCACCTCTACCACGAGCCCTACCCCTAAATGCACCACGTCCTGCTGGAGCTAGAGGACACACTGAAGATGTGGCGGCTAAAGAACCGGATGACTGGGCAAGTCCCCTACCCATGCCCTAGCTGGGCGCACGGCAATCACGCTGAAGATGACCCCTAACCCCAAACCTGTAGCATATCGGGCGATCCAAATAACAAGCCTCAGTAAGGAACCCTCCGCACTTAGGGCACGGAGCCCTCCCCTGCTGCTAGAACCTTCCTCCGGGATGACCTGACTGATAAGGTCTCCTACTTTCGGATCCTGGTCTCCAATGACTATTCGGCTGATAACGGTGCATGGATGGCGGTGCACTGGCTGAGGACTGTGCATAAGAATGGGATGGCCCTGATGGCCCCCTCCCCTGAACTGGTCTCCCCCCTGCAACTGCGCTCCTTGAGTGAACCACTGACCGGGCTCTACTGCTACTCTCCTTGTCTGCCTGTATCTTCAACTTTCTAGCCTCTGTGGCCTTGGCGAACCCCACGATCTTTCCATAATTCATATCCGAGTGTAAAGTCGTTGTAGCAGTTTCATTCACAACCAAATGACTGAGACCCTGAACAAATCGTCGAACTCGAGCATCCATGGTCGACACTAACTGAGGAGCATACTTGGACAACCTTACGAACTCCATGTGGTACTCCCAAACACTCATACTGCCCTTCTTGAGTACCTCAAACTCAGTAGGCAAAAAGTGATCCATGAATCCATCCACGAACTCGTCCCATTTAGCTGGAGGACTTCCCTCCCCCGGGAACTCTCCCACATCTCGAACCTGGAATATGCTGCTCCCCTCAGCCTGTACGAAGCTAACTCGACCCCCTCTCCCTCTGTAGCCTTCATCACCCAAAGGGTCTTGTACATCTCATCAAGAAAATCATGTGCATCGGCCTCTAGATCCGTACCTGATAACTCTGGAGGGGCCAACCACAGAAATTGGTTGACTCTTGAGCCGGCGAAATCTCCCTGTCCGCTAGAGAACGCAGGGGTAGCATGAGATCTTTGGGCCTGAGCGGCCACCAACTAAGTCAACATATGAATAGCTCCTCTGAGGTCCCCCTCGGACGTACCGGGACCGGAAGCTGGAACTGTAGAGGGATCAGGAATATCAGCGGGAGGGATTGCAGCACCCTCCACCGTCGCAGGAACATGAATGCTTTGATCTGGAATAGAGGGTCAGGCAGATTCAAGACCGGGGAGTCACTCTCGCCCACACTATCAGGTACATGATTCACAACCACACTTGGGGTGGCATTGGCCTTAAGGCCGAGTCGAGCTCTCTTCTTTGGTGCCATTACTGAAAAGTTTGGAACAAAGCACGAATTAGGCAAGGATATTTTCACTTTCTGGTTCACTGCACGATATAGAATAACAATAAAAGGGTAATTTCCTAAATGTCCATGTATCCCCCTAATTATAGATGTGGTCGACAACACACCGATAAGAAGGGTTGTACTAGACACGGCTCCGTGACCTCCTAGGACTCTTTTAAAAACCTTACGCTCTGATACCAAGTTTGTCGCGCCCCAAAACCGAGGGAAACGACCGGCGCTCGACCGGGTAGCCCATGTCAAGCTGACCTGGATTCCCTTTTCCATCACACGTATTACCCCGTGATTCCAATGTACATTATTCAATTATAATTTAAACACATTCCTACAGCCTGGAATTAAATTCTAGATTTCTGTCATTACCCACATGTGGTACAATACTTACAAAATATACATAACATACATGTTAAAATACTGTAAAAAGTTGTTAAGGATTGAAAGAGATGAGTTAGAAATCACTTACCAATGATTTGGGGAAGAAAAATATTTTGGAAAATCGTCTCTTTTGTTCTAGGGTTTTATTATTTTTGAAAAGTGGTAAAATAATTAAAAGTCCCGTATTTATATGTGCACCAGGTCCCTGCCCACTGTTGTCTGCGGAAAATTAGGCGCTGCAGCGGAATCGGGTCCCTACCCACCGCTGTCAGCGGAATAATGGGCACTGCAGCGGAACCTGGTTCCTGCCCACTGTTGTCAGCGGAATAATGGGCGTTGCAGCGGAACCTGGTCTGCTGTAGCAAAATTTTAAACGCTTCCCCGCCTTCAGGTTCAGAGAGCTGAACCTGCAACCTGCAAGTCTAAAAACATCACCCGAGCCCCCGGGGCTCCAAACCGAACATGCACGCAAGTCTAAAAATATCATACAGACTTGCCCGTGCGATCAAATCATTGAAAGAACATCAAACTTTAAAATTTCAACCCTAAAATCAAGGTTTTCCTCAAGAACACTCAATTTCACTATTTTTATCCGGACGTCCAAATCACGTCCAATAAATTCTGATTCTCATCAAATGTCAAAAGTACGACTTTCATATTATAACAAACCTATACCGGGCTCCGACATAATGGTACATACCAGATACCAATGCGTTCAAACAATATTCTTCTCTTTATTTCCTTTAAAGTTTCAGTATACCAATTTTCTTCAAAAATTGTTTCCTAAGGCTAGGGATCTCCAAATTCAATTACGAGCATACGCCAAGTCCCATATTTTACTGCGGACCTCCCGGGATCGTCGGAGCACAGATCCGGGTCCGTTCACTCAAGATGTTGACCAAAGTCAACTAAAACAAATTAAACTCTAAAGTTTTACTGTTTTCTCATATTTTCACTTAAAAGGTTTCCAGTTTCTCGCCCGAACTGCACACACAATTTGAGGTAATTACAGTTAATCATTTTAAGGCTAATAAAGGTGTAATAAAGTCTTAATTCATAAAATGACCCCTTGGGTCATCACAGGTATTGATTAGTATGGCGGGGCCCTGTCCGAACCTTTATGACAGTTATGTACTCATAGAGGATTGTAGACATATGTTGTGTACGTGAAAGATTGTATGGCCTTTTTGGCCTATATTCAGTGTACGAATGATCAATTTGGTCTTATAGGCCAGTATGTCATATGTATATGTTTGTATTCCCTCATGTTTTACTCCGGTTCATTTACCTATGATAGAATAATACGAAAGATACGTTACGTTGGTACTCGGTTGAGTAAGGTACCGGGTGGTCATCGCGTCTCATCAGTTTGGGTCGTGACAGCACTGCCAACAACTATGGCTTCACCCACTTGAAGTTTTGATCGCCATGACTATTGTAATGACCCGATCGGTCGTTTTGAGCTCTAGTGCGTCGTTCAGTGGTTGCAAGTCATGAATAACTTCATTTCAAGTATTATGACTTGCGCGTATAGTTAGAGTTGAAATTCGGAAAGATCGGAGTTGAATTGAAAGGAGAATATTCATTTTAGAAGCCTTAAGTTGGAAGAATCGACTCATACTGGAATTTGGAGTAAATGTCCTCGAAATCAGGATCCGAAGGTTCCAGCAGGTTCATATGGTGATTTCGGACTTGGGCGTATGTCCGGATCAGGATTTGGATAACACGAGAGCGTTTCGGCGTATAATGTGGAAGTTAGCATTTTGAAGGAATTTCCTAAGTTTGGCTTTAAGCGCATTTTATAGATATTGACGTCCGTTTGGGATTCTGAGTCTGGGAATAGCTTCGTATGGTGAATCTGGAGTTGGGAGCGTGATCAAAAGTGAATTCGGATGTCCGGAGGTCAGTTTGAAGTCATTTGGCTAAAGATAGAAGATTGAAGGTTTTTGAAGAATCCGACTGGAAGTGGAAAATTTGATATCGAGGTCGGAATGTGATTCCGAAAGTTAGAGCAGGTCCATAATGTCAAATATGACTTGTGTGCAAAATTTGGGGTCAATCGGACGTGATTTGATAGGTTTCGTCATCGAGTGTAGAAGTTTGAAATCCTAAGTTCTTAAAGATTTGGATTGGAGAACGATTTGTCATTTCGATGTTGTCTGATGTGATTTGAGGCTTCGAGCAAGTCCATGTTATGTTTTGGGACGGGTTGGTGTAATTGGACAGGGTCTCGGGCGCCTCGGGTGGATTCCGGGTGGTTAACGGATCAAAAATTGAAGTGGGAAAATAGCTAAAGTTGCTGTCATCTGGTGCGACTGCACCTGCGATGGAATTTCCACAGGTGCGGAGCCGCAGGAGCGGCCTTGGATGCCACAGGTGCGAGTGTTGGCTGGCTGGGCTGGGAGAGTAGGTGCGAGGAAGTTTTCGCACCTGCGAATGCGCAGATGCGAAGGAGAGGCTCGCACGTGCGAGAGTTGCTGGGTTGAGTCAGAGCCGCACCTGCAATGGAATTTCCGCAGGAGCGGCTATTGGACTGCAGGTGCGAAAATTGCCTGGGCAGATTGTTTTTAAAACCGAGAATTGTTGGTCATTTCTTCACTTCTCTTTGGTTTGGGCGATTTTGGAGGAGCTTCAAGAGAGGGTTTTCGTCAGGAATCACGAGGTAAGTAACTCCTTCATGTTTCCAAGTTAAATACAAGGTTGTACATGGATTTGAACATGGAAATTAGTAGGAAATTGGGATTTTTGGAAGAAAACCTAGAGAACTCGATAAATTGGATTTTTGCCACGAATTCGAGCATGGAATTAGGAGTAAATTGTGTATTTGAGCTAGTAATGCTATGGGTAGAGTTTATCTTCGCGAAACTTTGGAGACCGGACACGTGGGCCAGAGGGCATTTAAGTCAATTCACTGAGCGGAGTTGGGAAATTATATAATCTGAATTTTTAGCAAATATTTGGAGTCGTCAGGAAGGCTTGGAGGCCGTTTATGGAATTTCGGAGCGAGGTAAGTCTCCTTTCTAACTTTGTGAGGGGGAAATTGTGCCCCTAGGTTGTCACGACCCAAATCCTAATTCAGGTCGCGATGGCGCCCAACAGCGGGGTTAGGCAAGCTGATATAACTTTTACTAAGTGATACCCTTCCCATTCGATCAAAAAAGTCAATGATTACTAGTTTATAACAACTAACATGATACTAGCCTTGAGTTAAGGTAAAATCATAGTAGATACAAGGCCGAAATAAAACATACACATAGATATACATCCCAAAACCCCACAAATATATACCGCGTGTGTGCCAGAAACTAGTGTCACGAGTGTCACGGGCAACTATTGAATATACAATGACTAACACATATACAAGGTCTCAGTCTGAATGAAATAGATATAGAGAATAACAAAAGAAACTCCAGGGTGCTGCTAGGAAGTCGCCAGCAAAGCAGCTCACCGTGAAGTATGACCACGCTATCAATATCTAGCACCGGCCTGAAAATCTGATGGACTAGCCTCTGAACCTGTACAGTCAAGTACAGAAAAGGAAAGAAAGTGCAGCATGAGTACATATATATAAATATGTGCCCAGTGAGTATACCGTCTAATCTCGAAAAAGTAGTGACGAGAGGTCAACTCGATACTCACTAAGGCCCAACAGTCGTAAAGTAAGCAGGATGTAAAGAAAACTGTAGGCAAGTAAAACAAATAATCAAGTACATAAATATCCGGCATCAAATAACAAGCTCAAATCAAACAAGTTTGGTATCCGCCGTGGCACACGGCTTGCTCCTATATGGTACTCAATCTCGCCGTGGCGTACGGCCCGATCCCACCCTGGTAGTCTCAATCTCGCCGTGGCGTACGGCCCGATCCTATAATATAATCAATCATCACTTTGTCGTGGCGTACAAACCAATCCCATAATATAATCAATCATCACTCTCCCGTAGCGTACGACCTGATCCTTCCCTGGTAGTCTTAATCTCGCCGTAGCGTACGACCCGATCCTACCCTGGTAGTCTCAATCTCGCCATGGCGTACGACTCGATCCGTAGGAATGGAAATAGGGATCTGGAGGCATGCCTGGAAGATCTGAAGGAAACACATCCGGAAACTCCCGAACGACAGGCACTGAATCAAGGGTAGGAGACTCGGCGGTGGTGTCCCACACATAAGCAAGATAAGATAGACACCTTTTCTCGACCATGTGCCGAGCTTTCATGAAGGAAATGACCCGGCTGAAGGCACTAACTGAAGAACCCCTCCACTCTAACCTCGGCGACTCAGACATGGCTAATGTAACTGTCTTGGCATGGCAATCCAAGACAACATGGTGAGGGGATAGCCAATCCATGCCCAAGATGACCTCGAAATCAACCATATCAAGCAACAACAGGTCGGCTTTGGTCTCAAACCCACAGAAAGTAATCACACAAGACCGGTAGACCCGGTCTACCATTACAGAGTCGCCCACAAGAGTGGATACATACAAGGGAGAACCCAAAGACTCACAAATAAAATCCAGAGAATGGGCAAATAATGCTGAAACATATGAATATGTAGACCCTAGATCAAATAGCACTGAAGCCTCTCTACCACAGACCGAAATAATACCTGTAATCATAGCGTCTGATGCCACTGCGTCTGCCTTGGCTAGAATAGCATAAAATCTGGCGGGAGCACCCAAAGACAGAGCTCCCCCTGGACGAGCTGGAGCTGAACGACCCCCTCCAGACTGGCCTCCCCCTCTAGGGCGACCATTGCGCACCTGACCTCCTCCCCTAGGTGGTCGTGCTGCTGGTGCTGTAATAATAGGTTGCTGGCTCTGCTGCACGGCCTTGCCTCGATACCTAGGAAAAAACCTCCATGCGTGACCCAGATCCCCACACTCGAAGAAACCCCCTGGCACTACCGCTCGCTGCCCTGAAGAAGAGGAACCCTGAATAGCTAAAGAGCGGTGTGAATCCTCTGGTAAAACACTGGGATAAGAACTGGAGGATTTCTGATGGCTAGAATAACTGATGGGTGCACTCTGGATGGTTGGAGGATGATAGGAGTGCTCTGGCATGGCGCTAAACTGGGGCCTGACTGGAACAACACTAGGAGGTACTGGAGGTGCTGAATAGGAAGGCCTGTTGAACTGGACACCTCCGTACTGACCCCTGGCCCTAGCTGGAGCCCCTCTGAAGTCACCTGTGAACCTGGGCCTCTTGTCTTGCTGATCCTGCTGACCCTGCTCTCTACTCCTCGCATAGTAACCCTCGATACGTCGAGCTATCTCGACTACAAGCTGGTATGGGGTACCCATCTCTACCTCTCTGGCCATGAAAGTCCTGATACCCGAATGTAAGCCTGCCACAAACCGTCGAACCCTCTCAGCATATGTGGGCAATATCATGAGAGCATGGCGAGACAACTCTGAGAACCTAGCCTCAAAATATGACACAGACATCTGCCCCTGCTCTAACCTCTCAAACTGACACCGCAGCTCCTCCGTCTCAGACGGTGGAATGTATCGGTCCAAGAATAACTGAGTAAACTGCTCCCAAGTAACCGGTGGAGACACTTCTGGTCTACTGAGTACATAAGACTGCCACCAGCGGCGAGCTCTGCCCTCAAGCTGGAAGGTCGTGAAATCTACCCCATGTGACTCTAATATCCTCATATTGTGCAGTATATCCCTGCACCTCTCGATGAAATCATGTGCATCCTCTCCCCGCTCACCCCCGAAGCTTGGAGTGCAAAGCTGGGTCCATCTACCCAGCAGCTTCTGCTGGTCTATCTCTGCAACTGGCCAGGGCTCCGGTGCTGTCACCCCATGCTGAACTGCGATCACTTGTGGAATATCTAGAGTACGATGTACTGCTATTACTGGTCCTGTAGCCTGAACGGTAGGGGTCTGAACTACCCCTCCTGCCTGAGAAGTAGCAGGATTTGATAGAAGTATACCCGCCTGTGACATAGTATCCATGAACCTCAGCATACGACCCATGACCTTCTGGAAGCCCAGCGACGTGATAGAGTCAGCTAGTGGTGAAGCCACTGGAGGCAGCTCATCCTGCTCCTCAACATAAGGATCCCCAATCGGCGCAACCAATACATCTCTGGGACGCCCTCTCCCCTTCCTACGAACAGGAGACCTACCCCAGCCCCTACCACGGCCTCGAGCGGTGGGTGTAGCAGCCTCTCCTGGATCAGGAACATGTGAATCATGTGTCCTCACCATCTGTGAGAGAATAGAAGAACATGTTTGAGTACATCATCGGTTGCACGATAGGATATGAACAAAAGGAGTTTCCTAACACCCTATAGCCTCCTGAAGATAAGTACAGACGTCTCTGTACTGATCCGCAAGACTCTACTGGGTTTGCCCGTGACTCGTGAGACTACGTGAACCTAGGGCTCTGATACCACGTTGTCACGACCCAAATCCTAATTCAGGTCGCGATGGAGCCCAACAGTGGGGTTAGGCAAGCTGATATTACTTTCACTAAGTGATACCCTTCCCATTCGATCAAACAAGTCAATGATTATCAGTTTATAACAACTAACATGATACTAGCCTTGAGTGAAGGTAAAATCATAGTAGATACAAGGCCGAAATAAAACATACACATAGATATACATCCCAAAACCCCACAAATATATACCGCGTGTGTGCCAGGAACTAGTGTCACGAGTGTCACGAGAAACTACTGAATATACAAAGACTACAACATATACAAGGTCTCAGTCTGAATGAAATAGACAGAGAGCATAACAAAAGAAACTCCAGGGTGCTGCTAGGAAGTCGCCAGCAAAGCAGCTCACCGTGAAGTATGACCACGCTATCAATATCTGGCACCGGCCTGAAAATCAGATGGACTAGCCTCCGGACCTGTACAGTCAAGTACAAAAAAGGAAAGAAAGTGCAGCATGAGTACATATATATAAATATGTACCCAGGGAGTATCCCGTATAATCTCGAAGAAGTAGTGACGAGAGGTCGACTCGATACTCACTAAGGCCCAACAGTCGTAAAGTAAGCAGGATATAAAGAAAACTGTAGGAAAGTAAAACAAATAATCAAGTACATCAATATCCGGCACCAATAACAAGCTCAAATCAAACAAGTTTGGTATCCGCCATGGCACACGGCCCGCTCCCATATGGTACTCAATCTCGCCGTGGCGTACGACCCGATCCCACCCTGGTAGTCTCAATCTCGTCGTGGCGTACGGCCCGATCCCACCTTGGTAGTCTCAATCTCGCCGTGGCGTACGACCCGATCTCATAATATAATGAATCATCACTCTGCCGTGGCGTACATCTCGATCCCATAATATAATCAATCATCACTCTGTCGTGGCATACGGACCGATCCCATCCCGTGATTCTCTTATCACACTTAAATCAAGCCAGGTATCACAACGTTCAAAGACAACAATACCAATCACAAAAGTATACAAGTCATATTTATGCTACAACAGGAAAAAAACAATGAACATGTTGTGTCCTAACTACCCGGACAAAGCAGTAATAGCCACTACGTACGGACTCTCGTCACTCGGTGCGTACGTAGCCCCAAAACAAGATCACATAGCAAACAAGGTTACCTAGAGGGACAATTTCCCTATTACAAGGTTAGAAAGGAGACTCACCTCGATAAAAGCATTCCTCGGACCAAGGACCGGATCAAAAGATGCGCCCAAAATTCTGAAACTACTCTTGACGACTCACAACTAGCCAAACATAGCATAATTGAATCAATTCATGCTCCAAGAATAAGAATTAACAAGATATTCCAAAATATATCATTCTTGAAGGTTTTTGAAATTTCGACCCCAGGCCCACGCGTTCGGATTTTGAAAATTCTCGAAGGAATGAATTACTCGAAGCCTAAGGATCGTAATTACATAATTTATTTAGGAATTCATGGCTAAAAAGGGATAATTCACTAATTATCAAATCCCTAGAATTTCCTACCCAATTTTATGATTTTTCTTTTTGTTTAGGAATTAAACCCGTTAAATTCCATGCATAATTGTGAGAAATAAGAGAGAATTGCTTACCTCTTAAGTGGATGGTTGTGGGAGGTGTTCTTCAACCTTGGGTGATCTATAATGGAGGTGAAATATGACTAATGAGGAAGACAACCCGTAATTGAGAATTTAAATACTGCCCAGGAAAACCTTCACTGCGATCGCGGCATCAGACCTGCGATCGTGGAGAACAAATCACCCTGGCCCCCAGGAAGCACTATGCGATCACATAGATGGGGCCTACGATCGTAGAGGGTAGGGAGGTAGGCTTATGCGATCGTAGGAGTGGGGTCTTCGACCGCAAAGAAGAACAGGCAGTAGGGGGGTAGGTAGGTGACTTGTGCGATCGCAGGGGTGAGCCTGCGTTCGTAGAGATTTGGGTTGCGCCGAACGGATCTATACTACTCGGAATGACCCCAAATTTTGCAGACAAGTCATAAATGACTATACAGAACTATTGCCGGTCCCGGAATTCCATTTGGACCCCGATAGCATGAAGTGTCGTTCCAAACCAAATTCTAAACTTAAGGAAATCCTAATTTCCATTTCGGGCGCTGAAATGCTCCCGGGTCATCAGAAACAAGAGCCAAAAATACGCCCAAGTCCGAAATCATCATACAGAGCTACTGGAGCTGTCAAAACTCGATTCCGAGGTCGTTTGCTCAAAATGTTGACCGAAGTCAAACTTGGCCAAATAGGCCAACCTTAAGGAACCAAGTGGTCCTAAACCATCCAATTCATTCCCAAATCCCGAACCGCCCGCTCCCGCGAGTCATAAAGAACGAATAGACTCTATGGAAGGTTTCATTTTAGGAAACAGGACCCTAGTACGCAAAATGACCGGCTGGGTCGTTACATAGGTGAATTAATCAAGTATGTGCTATTATCTTGGGGGCTACGTACGTACGAGGTGACAAGAGTCCGTGCGTAGCTACTATTATGTCTTATCCGGGTAGTCTAGGACCCACAATCATGCTTTACGTGTGGTACCTGTGATCCTGCCATAATATTAAACAGCTAATATAATCTAAATCGTTACTGAATATCTTAAGAAGACTAGGGTTCATTTTTCCTAATCATCTAGAAAGAGATTTGATCTCCTATGTGGGTAATTGTATACCTGGTAGGGTTATAGTATGGAATGTAATTAAAATTGGCAAATGAGTTTCAAAATAAATATTTGAATGCTATATTTCATGTTCCTTTAAGTGTTAAATATGGAAAGAGATGACATTATTTATTCCTGCACTTAATAAATTGCCTATGATAATCACGCTTATTGTCACACTTGAATATTCTAAATTGACCTCTAGCAAGTGTCTAATTTGACCTCTCGTCAGTACCTCTTTGAGGTTAGGTGGGATATTTACTGAGTACACGTTGTTTTTCGTACTCATACTACACTTGCTGTGCATTTTGTTGCACATGTAAAATCTTAGCAGTGATCAACTTGGAGACTTAGACGGGCTGCATCATCCGGAGGCGTTCCGCAACTGACAGAGTCTCCCTTCTATGTATTTGTATTTAATCTAAAGTCTTTGTCCAATTTGTTCTTCGGACAAGCATTGTATAATTGTATAAATCCTTAGAAGTTGCTCATGTACTTGTGTCACTAGGTTCTGGGGATGTGTTGGGATTTATTTCATTAAATTAAATTGATATTCCTATTGTATTTAATTAACAAAGATTTATCCATTTGATTGTGAAATGAAATGAAAGGTAACGATTTCGAAGATGATAAAACAGAAATGAATTTCAACTAATTAAGGTTTGGCTTGCCTGACAGTGGTGTCCGGCGCCATCACGACTTATGGAATTTTGGTCGTGACAACATGGTATCAGGGCTAGGTTTCACGAGTCATGAGCAAGTCTAGTAGAGTCTTGCAGATCGGTACGGAGAGGTCTGTACTGATCTTCGAGAGGCTACAGGGCTGCTAAGAGTACTTCTATTCTTGATTCCTCATCATGTGATTTGATTCCTTTGAGGCTTATGCCGATGTTTCTTCCTACTCAATCTTACGAGTCGCGAAGCGCTTGTTATGAATCGGGAATTTGAGGAGTTGTAATGGTGCTACAGATATGGTGCGTGAATTCTTCTGTGCATTGTTGTGTGGGCTGTTGTTGTTGCCCTGCATGAAGAATGATATGTTGTCTCAGCTCGGTAGTTGTGTTCATTAAGAGCCTAGAGGCTACGCTCAGGTGGTTATGATGCTTACGATTGGTTATCGCGCGATGTGGGTGTGATGATAGAATGCTTACCCCTATATTGGGGTGATAAATGGTTTGAAGGGAGGTCTTCCCAAGGCGTGATCTCGAGATTCAGTGTTTTAGTTCTGGCAAAGAAAAAGGCATTTGGATTGATAAAGTAGTAAGGCTTGGTGTCTTCAAGTGGGGTGGAGCATTCACCTGTGATGTGATATCGTTGTCTTTGATCGAATAAAATGTGTTAAGCTCGTCGGGGCTATGGTTTCTTCGGTTGCATTGGGTCAGAGTGTGGTTAAACAGTATTGAAGAAGCGGTTGTTAGAGGCCGTGGTGTGCGGTGGTTCAAGTATTAAATGAATATTTCTAATGAAGGTAGCTCGAGGAAGATAATATTTGGGGAGTCAAAGTTATGGTAATCTGTAGGTTTAAGAGCTGCAGAGAATGATATTGAATTGAGGCAACAATTGGGCAGCATTCGATGAAGGAAGTCATGTGAGAAGTGTCAAATGGCGGCTAAATTTCTAAAGGGCCAGGCATAAGAAAAGGAAGTCAGGTAGTGATTAAGGGAATGAGTTTAACCAAAGTGGGAGAGCGGCAGCGTAGCACATGAGTTCAGTGGTAAAATAGCTTCCTATCTTGAGGGAAAGTTGGAGTGATTTGGGAGTGTAGTGGATGGTGATTGGGTCCACGAGCTTGAGTGAAATGTGGGTTATTTCGGCGGAAGGTTGGATACAACAGGTAGGAGTTGTTAAGGATGAAGTAAGATGCAATATGGTGGTGGATTGGAAGATGTGTTAGAGTACTTAATAGTTGTCCATGAGGAGCGGACGGACATGCAAGGCTGGTGAATGAGAGCAGGCTTAGGATGGGGTATTGATGTTGTAGAGGGGGTGCAACGCAGCGTTATTGGACGGTGTCAGTTGGCGATTTCCACAGTTGGGCTATCTCCTGGGAGTGTGTTAGCGGTTGTGTGGTTGGCAAGTTTCTACAAGGAATCATAGGGGCTATTCAGTAGGAGGCAGAATGTGTGAATGTTGCTAGAAGATTTAGGTAATTAGGGAATGCTAACAGTAGAATTCAGAGGGATTGGACGGGTTGGTTGAGCAAAATCATGTTAGCAAAGAAGGAAGGATCTCAGCAGGGTCTAGAGTGGTGCAAGGATGTAGCTTCGGGCTAAGTGGGGGAGTCCCGCCACCTGCAGTTGGGTTGTAGGATTGTGTTCTCTTGGGGTTGCGGATTGTCAGCATATTCGCAAGTTGTTTCAGATAGGGAAGGGAGTAGAGTAGTGATTATGCATGGGATTTGATAAATGTGTTCAAGTAGGTCCTATTGGACCAGGGTTAAGCTTTGAAATGTCAGAATTTATGCTTGAGGCATAGGCAAGTTGTAAGGGCAGTGACTCAGTCACGTATTTCATTGAGAGGATGTTCATGTGCTAGAAGAGCCGTGGAGTTGATTGTATTCGGGGACAGTCAGAGTGGGTGACTCTGAATAGCGGTTCTAGTGAATTCAAAGGTTAAGGAATGCGGTATCTAAGGATTTAGAGCAGCTGTGTGAGTAAGGATCAAGCTTTTGAAGCATAGCTACTGAGAAGGGGAAAAGGTTAGAGTGTTCTATGTTATTGTCGGCATGCATGATAGTATTGGAGGAGTGAAAGAAATAAACTGCGGTTTGTAAAAATGGTTATTGGAAGGTTATGCGACGGGCTGCAGGATTTAGGCAGCACGGTCTCGTGAATCAGGGTCACTCGGGAAGAGTGAGGGTTGAGTTGCTATGAGTTGAAGGGATCTACTATTATCTCTGAGGCAATTAAAGATGACTAAAGGGAAGGTAGATTTTGTTAGCCGTGCAACAGTGATCAGTACCTTCGGTTTTAGTGTGTGTGGTTATGATTCTTATGAATTGAGGTAAATAAAAGGTTTTCTATATAATGAAGTGTTCACCCTAGTGGTGGTTTATGGGTTATGGTGGAATTCCTAAGATATTCCATATTGGCATGTCAGGTGTCGTAAGCGGTATGCAACTGGAACTAAGAACCGAGATTTGCGGTTTGGTGTTAACAAGGACGTCATGATCTCGGAGGAGCAAGAACGAGGGATTTGAATGTTTAGAATGAGCTTATTTTGTTTTCGGTGTTACCTGAGATCGATGTTCGGTGAAAGAGGATTTGTACCCTGATCATGGGTTCTTGAATGGTTGTACAACATTAGTGTAGTCGGTAGTACGGATGTGCAGACTGGTTTCCTTGTGTGGAAGGACACGGGAGCGTGACCACGGGAATATTGTATAAGTGTAACATGTAGTCACCTAAGGGATTGAAATGATTAGACCAAGTATAAAGGAACATAATATTGCTTAACTGAGAATTTATGCCTGGAAGGCATTTGGTCCAGTCGATTGTGGATGGTGGGGTGTCTGTCTCGGCTATGATGGTAGTTCTTGGTTATTATGAGAAGAATCGGGGTATTATGGACCCAGGTGAGGCCATTAGCTTAGTTCAGTGCAAGCGAAATCGATTTGAAGTGTGTTACTAGATTTAAAACAAGATTTTGGGCTTCATGCGAGTCAGGTGTGTTCATTTAAGTATAGCGCTCCGCAGGGAAGGGGTGTTGGAATATCAGATGTTGTTTCGTCTTTGTTGATTCGGGTATATTGTGATTGTGCCATGTGGGTTGTGAAACGGCTTGATAATTTTTTAAGTGTTGAGATTTCGCGTAGTGATGAGGTTATATGAGCAGGATGGCTCTTGAGATTCAAATTATATATCGCACCCCCGTTGTGCTCGAGTTTTGTAGCATATGGCTCTATCAGTCTCCCCAGAATGGTATTGTGCACTTAGTGTGCTTGTGATCGGTATTCAGTAATTTGTAATAGTGAGCAATTCAGCTCCGTGTATATCTCTTTATGTGAATTCTATGATGGGACCGGGTGGCACGTGGCCACAAGTATGTTATTTGGATCGGGTTGCACGCCGCAACAGTGTGATGATGAGTAAGGTTCCTGTATTTATTTTCTTATGTTATACTTCCTGTATTTTGGGGAAATGTTTATATTAGTTGCGTGAGTTGAGTAGTCCTTTCCTGAGTCATTTCTTATGTATCATGTTCAATTTGTGGCCAATTGGCGCATTATGGCATCGTGTGTGACTGTTGGTCATGGCTGGGAGGATTTGCTGTCTGAACAGTTCATACTGGGTGAGACGAGATTATTGGATCAGGGGTCAAGTGCGATGAGATTATGTGAAGTAAACTTCAGGACAATCACCATTATTTGGTTTGCAATGAGATGATAATCTAAGTCAAGAGAAAAGATTTCAATGTTTGGTTAACTCTGCATTTGGTTAGGAATTTCTACGCATTTCCTCCGTTGTGGTTGTATTGTCATCATCATAGCAGAGTGTACGTATATATCTTATAGGGTGCATTGAGAGCATCAGGTTTGTAGAATTTTGGTTGTTAAGGATCATGGAGTGACATTTTGGTTAGATGATGGATTATGCGGTGTGCGATGCTGATTCAGCAAAGGTATGCAGTTGTGTTCTGGTGCCTTGTGTGGTAGTTGATACGGTGTTCATCTGTTAGACCAGGCCTGGCAGAGAATTTCCGGTGTTGGAATTGAGTTTGGAACTTGTGGTAGGGATAAATGAGGGTATCTTCAGATTTTATCAAGCTTATGTGTTCAACTGGGTTGTGGCAGGTGCACGAGGTGTTAAACAGTGATTTCAGATAACTCCAGGGCAGTCCTTGGCACGTTCGAGGACAAACGTCTGTTAAAGTGGGGAAGAATGTAACGACCCGACTGATCATTTTGAGCTCTAACGCATCGTTCAGCGGTTGGAAGTCATGAACAGCTTCATTTCAAGTATTATGACTTGTGCGTATAGTCGGAGTTGAAATTCGGGAAGATCGGAGTTGAATTGAAAGGAGAATATTCATTTCAGAAGCCTTAAGTTGGAAGAATCGACTCAGACTGGAATTTAGAGTAAACGACCTTGGAATCAGGATCCGAAGGTTCCAGCAGGTTGTTATGGTGATTTCGGACTTGGGCGTATGTCCGGATCGAGATTTGGATAACCCGGGAGGATTTCAGTGTATAATGTGGAAGTTAGCATTTTGAAGGAATTTCCTAAGTTTGGGTTGAAGAGCATTTCAGAGATATTGACGTCCGTTTGGGATTCCGAGTCTGGGAATAGCTTCGTATAATGAATCTGGAGTTGGGAGCGCGATCGGAAGTGAATTCGGATGTCCGGAGGTCAGTTTGAAGTCATTTGGTTAAAGATAGAAGATTAAATGTTTTTGAAGAATCCGACTGGAAGTGGAAAATTTGATATCGAGGTCGGAATGCGATTCCGGAAGTTAGAGAAGGTCTGTAATGTCAAATATGACTTGTGTGAAAAATTTGGGGTCAATCGGACGTGATTTGATAGGTTTCGGCATCGAGTGTAGAAGTTTGAAATCCTAAGTTCTTAAAGATATGGATTGGAGAGCGATTCATCATTTCGATGTTGTTTGATGTGATTTGAGGCTTCAAGCAAGTACGTGTTATGTTTTGGGACAAGTTGGTGTAATTGGACAGGGTCTCGGGGGCCTCGGGTGGATTCCGGGTTGTTAACGGATCAAAAGTTGAAGTGGGAAAAGAGCTAAAGTTGCTGTCATCTGGTGCGACCGCACCTGCGATGGAATTTCTGTTGGTGCGGAGTCGCAGCCTTGGATGCCGCAGGTGCGAGTGTTGGCTGGGAGAGCAGGTGCGATGAAGTTTCCGCACCTGCGAATGCGCAGATGCGGAGGAGAGGCTCGCAGGTGCGAGAGTTGTTGGGTTGATTAAGAGCCGCACCTGCGATGGAATTTCCGCAGGTGCGGAGCCGCAGGAGCGGCTATTGGACCGCAGGTGCAAAAATTGCCTAGGCAGATTGTTTTTAAAACCGACAATTGTTGGTCATTTCTTTACTTCTCTTTGGTTTGGGCGATTTTGGAGGAGCTTCAAGAGAGGGTTTTCGTCAGGAATCACGAGGTAAGTAACTCCTTCATGTTTCCAAGTTAAATACAAGGTTGTACATGGATTTGAACATGGAAATTAGTAGGAAATTGGGATTTTTGGAAGAAAACCTAGAGAACTCGATAAATTGGATTTTTGCCACGAATTCAAGCATGGAATTAAGAGTAAATTGTGTATTTGAGCTAGTAATGATGTGGGTAGAGTTTATCTTCACGAAATTTTGGAGACAGGGCACGTGGGCCCGAGGGCATTTCAGTCAATTCACTGAGCGGAGTTGGGAAATTATATAATCTGAATTTTTAGCAAATATTTGGGTATATTTTTATTGGTTTATCATCATTTGGGTAGTTTTGGAGCGTTGTGCATCGATTGGAGTCGTCGGGAAGGCTTGGAGGCCGTTTATGGAATTTCGGAGCGAGGTAAGTCTCCTTTCTAACTTTGTGAGGGGGAAATTGTCCCCCTAGGTGAATTAATCAAGTATGTGCTATTATCTTCGGGGGCTACGTACGTACGAGGTGACAAGAGTCCGTGCGTAGCTACTATTATGCCTTGTCCGGGTAGTCTAGGACCCACTAGCATGCTTTACGTGTGGTACTTGTGATCCTGCTGTAATATTAAACTGCTAATATAATCTAAATCGTAACTGAATATCTGAAGAAGACTAGGGTTCATTTTTCCTAATCATCTAGAAAGAGATTTGATCTCCTCTGTGGGTAATTTTATACCTGGTAGGGTTATATTATGGAATGTCATTAAACATGGCAAATGAGTTTCAAAATAAAGGTTTGAATGCTATATTTCATGTTCCTTTAAGAAGAATTTTACCACCTTCCTGAGAAAAAAATTACTTTCTTGATAAAAATCCGGATTTATTATGTGGATTTGTGTACTTATGAGCACCTGAGTCGCAGGTATGATTCGCGAGCAGGCTAGCCTTATTTACTTGTATGTATAACTGCGTTGCATGGTCGATTGGCAAGCGGGGCATATAGATGCATATATGGTTCGAGCCGTTCGACCCTTGGCAGTGCACAATTTATTATTGTTGGTCCGCGCCGTTCGACCCTCGGCATTGCTTGCACAGATGACATTATTTATTCCTGCACTTAATAAATTGCCTATGATAATCACGCTTATTGTCACTTGAATATTCTAAATTGACCTCTAGCAAGTGTCTAATTTGACCTCTCGTCACTACCTCTCTGAGGTTAGGCGGGATACTTACTGAGTACACGTTATTTTCGTACTCATACTACACTTGCTGTGCATTTTGTTGCACAGGTACATTCTTAGCAGTGGTCGACTTGGAGACTTAGAACGGGCTGCATCATCCGGAGGCGTTCCGCAATTGACAAAGTCTCCCTTCTATGTATTTCTATTTAATTTAAAGTCTTTGTCCAGTTTGTTCTTCGGACAAGCGTTGTATAATTGTATAAATCCTTAGAAGTTGCCCATGTACTTGTGTCACTAGGTTCTGGGGATGTGTTGGGATTTATTTCATTAAATTAAATTGATATTCCTATTGTATTTAATTAATGAAGATTTATCCATTTGATTGTGAAATGAAATGAAAGGTAACGATTTCGAAGATGATAAAACATAAATGAATTTCAACTAATTAAGGTTTGGCTTGCCTGACAGTGGTGTCCGGCGCCATCACGACTTATGGAATTTGGGTCGTGACAACTACTATCACTCTCATTTTAGGATGGACGTTTGTTTGAGGTAGGGACAACGGTGCTTATTGGAAAGGAACCCTCATGGACTTGATGAGCCTGAGAAGGTCCCTTCTTTTTTTTAGCTTCTTTATATGGAGGTCCCTTGATGTCGCGTGGTGCAACCACTTTGGATTTCAAAGTAGGAGGTTTTCCCTCCTTGTTACGCTCTTGAGCATGGTCTGTAAAGGCGCAACAGTGATTGGCCCAAGAAAAGCCACCAAAGATTCTAAATGATCTTCAAAAAAGCTCCCATGTACTCTTGTCCACCAGGATCTGTACTCTGACGAAAATGGCTTTTTTGTCGTAGATATAGCCGGGGGAAAGGTCGCCCTCGAGTTGGTGGAATTATGTGACACACAAATTCACCAAAACGGAGTCCTTCTTCTAATGAGGCGCTACGAATGTCATTTTCCAAAATTCCAGGATTGGTCTGATAAAATACAAATTAACGGCTGATTCTATGTGGACTACATGGTTCAAGAATGAAAGAGTTTCCACACCTCAAAGGAAGAAAATTAAAACTGATACTCATAAATTAATTGACTTTCGGTTCTAATGATGGATCCTCAAAATAGTATGGTTTTGACCTCTCCGGCATGGTAGAAGTCCAAGATGCATTACCCGCTTGATGGATGTGTTTTCTTGCATTTCTATCATCCAAATACCTTGTAGCGCCTTCCCCAGAATACGCCACCATCAATGTAACATATGGTCGTTTTGGAAGCCTATAACGTGTCCTGAAGTAGTGAGCAAACCAACCGTATACATATTGAATGGGAAAAGAGATTTTGATATGCTCGAGCTGCGAGGACTTGGAGATCTTGTTCAAACCATAGTAGATGCTCGCTAAAAATAGGATCGCATCCATATGTCATCATGCTCGTTGTTTGAAAGGTCTCGGGTAAAATGAAATCGCCATCTTGAGAGGGAAATACAAATGAACACAACCAACAAGATAAGAATTCCGCAAGATACGTGCCTTCTCTCTTTTCATGTCGAACCCCAAGGTTAGCACATATCGTCTCATCTGCGCTAGACCATGCAACTACTTCTGGTATAACTCTAGTGGGATTGTGTGTTGACTTCAAACGGGTAGATTTTTTCTCCCTCCTTGCTGGAGCAGGTTTATATCTCAAGTATCTCTTGCATCAAAATTTAATCCACTTGCTAAATGAGACCTTTGGATCATGACTCTCCCTTTCTTGAAGATGGTTAAAGGCGGTAAATAGGTATCCACAAGCTCGAGGAGTAAATATTTCATTCTTGTCATTAACACCTGTGAGTTCGATTGCTTCGGGCACAACTTCTTCGTAGGGAGAACCTCCAATAGGTAAACCGCTAATGGTGTGTAAATCCCAAAGAGATATTGATATTTCTCCGGCTGATGTAAGTGAGGAATTTGTTGTGGGACACCAAGCTTCAAGAAACGCTCACATGATGTTTGAATTTTGATCATATGTAAATAAAGAAACATAGACGACATCATAAATTCTTGTTGCCTCCAAAGCCCATTGACTTTTTCCAAGTATATCCTCAGCACGTTCCCAATACCCGGGATATGACGATATTCAATGTCAATTCTCAAAGTATCTCCCCAACGTATCTCCCTTCATACATTGTCCCATGCATGGAAGGGTACTCGCGATATTGAGTTTTCGTTTGTAAGGAGTCTGAAGGGACAACATTTTGGTTGGCTTTTGATTGTGCTCTGAAGTCGAATCTACCATATGGAGGGGATTCTCTAGAGGTGGCCACAAGTTTACATATCGATCAACTAGTGGAGGGTAAGTCAACAACTTGGTTATAACCCCTTCATTCTTAGCATCAATTATGAGATACTTGCGCTTGGAGGATGGAGATGTGTAGTCTTTGAAGTGAACCATCTCTTCAAAATTGTATAAGAGAAAAAAAGGAGATTAGTAAATATTAAGTATACAACAATTAACAAAGGAGGAGAAGATTCTAGTCCTTGTGCTTTAGGCAAATGTCTATATGCGATTAATAATTCTTCCTTCTATATGTTGTCATGGGTTTAATCTTCTATATGTTGATTTTGATTTATCCGTCTATATGGATATATGGATTTGTTCGTCTATATGGTGAGGTGGATTTGTCCGTCTGTATATTGAGGTGGATTTGTCCGCCTATATGTTGATGTGGATTTGTCCGTCTTTATATAGATGTAAATTTGTCCGTCTATATGGTGATGTAGATTTGTCCATTTGTATGTTGATGTGGATTTGTCGTCTATGTATTGAGATGTATTTGTCCTTCTATATGTTGCGAGGGATTTAACCTTCTATATGTTATTGAGGATTTGACCATCTATATGCCGTAATAAATTTAACCTTATATGGAACGTCATGAAGTTGCCAGTCAACTTGGCACCCAACGACTCTTCTCTTCTTGACTTACAAAAAAGGGGAGACAGAAACAACAATAAAAAAATATTCAAAAGAAATTGTTTTTACCTTCAGTGATGCTTCGCAATCATCCAAAACACTGTGAATGGGTGTGCAATGAAGGAAAAATATGCCACCTTATATAACTGATTAAGAATGGCTATTGAGAAGGCTTTTCCCGACGTGGGATTGCTACATATTGTTTCCTACAAGGATTTGGCTAGTGGAGGCAGCGACAGTAAGTTAATTCAATGTAGGAGATCGTTCGCAAAGATGTAACTGTCTTGGAGTCTAAAGATAATAAAATTTTCAAAGTAGATGTCACGTGAAGGCATCAAGGATACAACACGTGAATTTGACTTTTTCTAGCCTAACCATTACTGTTGTACTATTTTACTAACAAAGGAAAAAATGAAAATCTTTGGCACTGGTGGTTCAGGTGCCAAGAATTATTTGCCTTAGTAATTTGGCATTATTCTTATATGAATATGAACTGATATTCAAAGTATATAGGACAAAATTGTGGGCACTACTTCTACTTGACTCGAACCCCGAATTTAATGCTCAGTTAATATTTCAAGTCTAGTCTTTAAAAAAAGGGGTTTTAAAGTCCCGACAAGTCTTGAAGTAGGGGTCATTTGTAGATATGCAAAATTTATTGAATTTAAATTCAATAAAATATTTTGGAGTGTACTTTAAATATATGTTAGTCCAAATAAATATTACGGGCAAATATGATTAGATTGATTATATTAGTCCAATATATATGGATTAAATAAATTCCAAATTTATTGGGCTAGCCAATTTAATTGGGCTAAGAGTAATAAGAGGCCCAAGATGTCATCTTCCTAGAGGTCCAGTTTAGTGTCACGTGTCAAATAACGTGGCACGCTCAGTCAAACATAAGAGCCAGTGGGATCATGTCACGTTGTCACGGCCCGGAATTTCCCCACTGTCGAGACCGCGATTGCGCCTAACATTTCACTTGTTATGCAAGCTAAGAGAATCCCTAGCTAATTCTTTTACTATTCAGTAATTAACAACAGATAAGCTATAACGAGTTGAAATGAGTGCGTAAATATATAACAACCTCAATATATATTACTACCAGAATTTGGAGTCACAATTCACGAACTTCTAAGATTTTACTACAAATAAATGTTCAAAAAGAAATACAACCATTTTTTAAATAAAGAAACATTAAGCGAAATGCATATAAGGGGACGCCAAGGCCTGCAGACGCTGGCACCTTGAACCTCCTATCAGATAGATTTTGCGGCCAATCTCACGATGATCTCGGACCAGCACCGAAATCTGCACAGGAAGTGCAGAGTGCAATATTAGTACAACCGATCCAATGTACTAGTAAGTAACAAGCCTAACTTCGATGAAGGAGTGAAGAGGCTACGACGAGTCACTCACACTACAACCTGTACACAGTATATATATATAACAAAAGTAGAAAAAGGAAGACATAATAGAAATAAGCAGTAACTTGCAAGAAATAACTACAGTTCTCAGAAGTTATTCAACAACGTTCAGATACTACCAATCCTTAAGTGCAAATTAGAATATCGTACAGCTAACAGAATGTAGGGAAAGCATAAACACATAGGTTGTTGCGGCGCGCATCCCGATCCCACCGTACATATCGTATTCCTCCTTTAATTCCTTATAATAACATAAACAACAGAATGTAAATAAAAGTGGTACGGCGTGCAACCATGTAACGACCCGACCGATCGTTTTGAGAATTTAAACTCCGTTCGCTGGCGTAAGGTCATAAACATCTTCACATTGGGTATACCGACTTGTGTGCGTGGCTGGATTTAGTTACCGGATAATTTGGAGTCGGATTGGGAGAAAACATTCAAATTTCAGAGCTTAAGTGATGGAAGTTGACCGTAGGTTTACACTAAAGTCATCATATTGGCTTCTAGAGCTCGGTTCTTGGCGATTCTTTGAGGGGTTTTCACACAAATCGAATGGGTAAGTGTTCTTCAACTAGAATCAAATATATTCCATGATTTTATCTTTATTTTCATCATTCAATTTATGTTTTTAGTTGAGGAAAATATTGGTTTTTGAAGAAATTTTCTAAAATGAAAACTCATTATTTGAGGGACCAAATGGTATCGAAATTTGATAAATTTTGTATGGTTGAACTCGTATTGGAGTGGTGTATTCGAATTTTTATAAAATTTGACGGGTTCCAAGGTGCGGGCCTTGGGGTCGATTTTGGGGTTGATTTTTATATTTTTGTAAAGATTGAAACTTTATTATTCGGGATAGTTCCTTATACGTTCTATGTGTATTTTGAAGTTGTTTTAGTTGATTTTGAGTCGTCCGGAGGTCTTTTCGCCCGAGAAGTTCATTTTAGAGTACCGAGTTGTCGTCTTCTAGGTAAGTATCTTGCCTAACCTTGTGTGGGGGAATTACCCCTTAGGAATTGAGTCTTATATGCTGATTGTAGCCCTTGTACGCGAGGTGACGAGTGCTATGACTGCGTTCTTGTAATTACTATGACTGCGTTCTTGATTGCTAACTTTCATGCTTAAATTGGAATTACTTGCTTTTAGATCTCCCTTGTTGTTATTTGATCTTAATTGACTTAACTGAATATTTTACATCTTTTACTATCGTACTATATTTTCTTCATAAACTTCCTAATTGACTAGAATTAGTATTATTTGCCCTATAATTGTTTAGCATTAATTGGAATATCTATACGTTGGTGTCAAGCATGCCCGTGAGTCGTATATTGTGATTTACATGGGTTTTCCCTTAAGTTACTTAGGTATAGTTAGATAATTATCCATGTTGATGGTATTTCCTTGGTGTTGCTTATTACTGAGCATTGGCCGTCGTACATAGCATTTCTTCCTTTTTTTCCTTGTGAGTGTTGTGGAGATGTACGATGTTTCTGTCTTGTTGTGGTTGTTATCTCTGTTGGCTGCATTTCATATTTAAATTGGGACTACGGACGTATTCCGGGAGCTTTCTCCCTGTACTGCATTGCATATTTAAATTGGGACTACATACATATTTCATGAGCTTTTCCCCTGTACTGTATTGCATATTTAAATTGGGACTAGGGATGTATTCCGGGAGCTTTCCCCTTATATTGCATTGCATATTTAAATTGGGACTACAGACGTATTCCGGGAAATTTCCCCTGTACTGCATGACAAATACTGAACGACGGACGGAGTTCCGGTAGGTTTATCATGAAGAGATTTTGATCGAAAGATATATATTGAAAAGTATAGCTAAAAAGCATTTATCTTGAAGAAAACTATGTCTGAAGGACTTTTATTTCAAAGGTATATTTGAAAAGCATTTGTCTTGCATAAAATGATATTTGAAAGGCATTTATCGGGGAAGTATATTTGAATACCATTTATTTTGAAGGAACTATGTTTTGAAGATTTCTCCTTCTAAATATATATATATATATATATATATATATATATTCGAAGAAAGAATGATTATATTCAAAGCTTTCAATATAAACTTACGGGTGAAGGTTTACACTCGAAGTATTTTTCCAAAAACACTTGGGGTTGTTGGCTAAGGCCTTACGTGGAAAATGTTGCAGTATTGAATTATTACTTGTTATTGCCGTATTGTGGTTCTCGGTTTTCAGGTTGTGTTCCCGTCCCTCCTTCTGTGTATTACCCCGATCTTTCGTTGCACTTTACTGTATTTTCCTTCCGCTTGAACTTGTTATGTGTTAATCACCTTGTGTAATCATTAAATAAACGTCATTTTCTGTTATTCCCATATTTATGTCTGTTTGATTTATTAGACCAGTGGGTGTCCTGACTAGTCCTCATTACTACTTCACCGAGGTTAGTCTTGATACTTACTGGGCACCGCTATGGTGTGCTCATTCTACACTTCTGCACATTTTTGTGCAAATCCAGGTATTGATTGTTAGTAGTTGGGTGGATCATTGCCGAGGAGACTCAATGTAAACATGTTGCTGCGTTCGCAGGCTTCAGGGCTTCAGAATCACCTTCCTACTTTTATTCATCTGTTCTTACTTATTTCTAAACCGTTGTATTTAGAAGTTATAGTAAATCTGTAGATCATATGACTTGTATTACCGATTTTTGGGAAATTGTAAATTTTGTAAGGATTTCTATAACGAGACTGTTAGATTTCCTTTATTATTGTTGTTAGTCAATAAATGTTAGGCTTACCTAGTCCCTAAGACTAGGTGCCATCACGATGCCCAACGGAGGGAAATTTGGGTTATGACAAACCCGATCCCACCATATCACAATAACACAATCATGGTTCACCCTTATTCCACCAAACAATCTACCCTTATTACACCCGTTGCGGCATGCAACCCCTTTCCCACCGTACAATATAAATTCACCCTTATTCCTTCTTAATATTTCACCCTTATTCCTTCTTAATATATCACCCTTATTCCACATGTTGCGGCGTGCAACTTGATCCCACCATATCAAAATTAATTACTCGATATGTACAGAAATTTCACAATTCAAATCACATAACCCTTCACAATACTTAAACTTCAACCGAAACAAATAGGAAGTTTGTACACCATGAAAGTTTACATAAGTGATACTACTCAGCGAGACCAATTCAGAATATACCATGAAAGCACCGATAAACCAGCTTAAGCAAATAATAGGAGATAATGAAGCTACAGAATAAATAATACCATAAACAAAGTAAAGAATGTATAACAATTAGCAGTTAGGCATGAGAATATAAATAGGGCATGTAACAGTTTAGACAGGGAAAGAGACAATATGAGATAAACGGGAAAGAAACAGGCAAAAACAGATAAATTGGCGGCGCATAAGTACTCGTCACCTCACATATACGCCGCTCACGTGAATTTCATATAGCAAATAGGTCAGAGATTCCTAATTCCCTCAAGTCAAGGTTAGACACAACACTTACCCCGCTCCAAGGATCACTCACTGCTCAACCGCAGCTTTGCCTCTCAAACAAGCCTCGGGACCAATAGAATCTAGAAAATTACCAACCAAACAATTCGAATTAAGCCTTATGAGCTACCCACGATTGCAGGAATTCAATTTAGGCCATTTTTGAAAAAGTCAACAACCGGGCCCTCTTTTTCCAAAGCCGAAATTCGGACCAAAACCAGATTACCCGTTCACCCCCGAGCCTGATTAATTAATTTATTTTGGAATCCGACCTCAATTTGATGTCTAAATCCCCAATCTACCAAATCCCTAGTTTCTACCAAAAAACCCCATTCCACCATGAAAACCCTTAGATTATAGGTTGAAATCTTAGGAAAAGTAGTGAAAGATTGAAATAAAGTAGGTTAGGATCACTTGCCAACGACTTGGGGAAGAAGAAGTCTTGGAAAAATCGCCTCTAAGGTTTTAGGTTTTGAAAATTTGAGAAATAAACCAAAAATTCCGTCTAAGTCATATTTCATAAGTTGCAGATGTCGCATATGCGACCGGGCTTCACAAATGCGAAGCCTGCAAATGCGAGAAAAGCTTCGCAAATGCAAATACGAGAAAATCTTCGCAAATGAGAAAAGCTACGCAAATGCGAAAATCTAAGTAGGCATCAATTTTATTGGGATGATGTTGTCCATATGCTTTATACAGGAGTATTTACACCTATTGGGCTTAATTGGGTTAAGTGGACACATGGTCACTATATTGTTTTATTTCTACCTTTTTTCAGTTTAGTGGATGTCGTTTACTAATGCATGTTTTCTTTTTCGTGAACGGTCAAAATTCGAGGACGAATTTTCTTCAAGAAGAGGGGAATGATAGCATCCTAGGAAGCTCAAATCTATTCAAGGAAAAAGATGAAGCTTTGGAATCTCAAAGAGGGCCTTTAACAAGATCTCGAGCTAAAAAGTTGCAAAACAAGGTCATTGGACTTCAGGAGCGATCAAAGAAGTTGTTAGTTGGGAGGGAGAGCTTGAGGATAAAGGATATGAGTCGTCTAGGTGTTATAATTAATTTATGGCCCAAATTCATGTCCAAGAAGAGGTGGGTTAGATCCCAAGAAGCATCCTCTGAAGAAGGTCCAAATAAGGCCATTGTTGAACCAATTTGGCACCTAAAATGTGTCCAAACTTGCAGCCCATGAAGTCCTACATAAAGTCACGTTTTATAGCATAATAAGGACTTACTTGATGTCCAAGAATGGTACAATAGTCGTGCTATATGTTGAGTGCAAGTTGGTGCCAAGTTGATTGCAAATTTCCTTCAAGATTTCCAAGATTTTCAAGATTCTATCCAAGATTGAGTTGGGACTTATTTCCATATATTATGGGACTATATTTATTTCTTTCCAAGTTAGTTAAGGTTATGTTTTCCTCTTACTATGATTTTTGGAGTTACTTTCCAAGAATGACTTGGTTTTTGCTTCCTAGTATTTTTCTTTTTCCTAAGGTAGTTGGACTTGTTGTCCAAAGTAGTTTAGGACTTTATTTACTTATTGTTTAGGTATAATTTCGTGACCTCTCTCTATATAAAGGGGCGAATTCTTTGTTTTTAGACTTACATTATTATAAACAATATCAATAAAAATTGTGAGATTTTTCTTGCACTCTTGTGTGTGGCTACTCTTGGCTTTATTCTTCAACCTTCAAGACACATCTTAAGGTGGTAAGATTAAACCCTTTTTCGAAATCTTAGATCACTTCTACGTATTCAAGGAAGGTGATAAGTTTAGGCTTATTGTTGTTCTTGTTATTCTAAAGGGTCGGGTTTCACAATCCATCTCTTATTTTTAAGTCTATACCAAAGGCGTAAGTTCTTCGTTAGCTAATTGTTGTTGTTAGGATTAAAATTCAAGGATAGACTTCTTGAATTCAAAAAACACTTTCTTGAATTCAATATATCTTTAATTTTCCGTATTTTTTGTTTCTTTATTTTCTTTTAGCTTCGGCACGTTTCTTGATTTTCTTTAGTAGTTGTTGGACCCCTATCGTGTTGTTATCAAATTTCAGACACAAGCAAATATTCTAAGTCCAGACACTCTGTAGCCTATCTGAAACACACCTAAGCCCTCGGGGCTCACAACCAAGCATGCACACAAGTCCTATAACATCATACGAACTTGTTCGCCCGGTCAAAATACCAACATAACACATATAACTACGAATTGAACACAAAATCAAATGAAATTTTCAAGAAAACTTTGAAATTCCTATTTTCACAACCGGACGTCTGAATCACGTCAAACCAACTCCGTTTTTTATCAAATTTCACAAACAAGTCATAAATAAGGTATTGGACCTATACCGGGTTTCGAAACCAAAATACGGATCCGTTATCCAACAAACCAAACTTTGGTCAAACATTTCAAATCCATTAAGCTTTCAACTATCAAATTTCGACAAAGTCCGATATCTCGAGCTAGGGACTTCTTATTTTGATTCTGAGCTTACGCCCAAATCCCAATACACGATACGAACCCACCGGGACCGTCAAAACACGAATTCGGGATGGTTTACCAAAAATATTGACCGAAGTCAACTCAAATAAATTTTTTAGGAAAAATTTCTTAATTTTCATTATTCTTATCATAGAAGCTTTTCGAAATGACGTCTCGACTGCGCACACAAATCGAGGAAGGATAAAACATTATTTTTAAGGCTTCAGATCACATAATTAGGTTTCAAAATACGAGATGACCTATCAGGTCATCACATTCTCCAATTCTAAAACAACGGTTCATCCTCGAACGGACATAGAAAACTACCTGAACCGGTAAATAGGTGGGGATATCGACTCCGCATGTCCGACTCGGACACCCAAGTAGCTGCCTCGACGGGCTGACTTCCCCACTGCCACTCGGACTGAAGGATAACTCTTCAACCTCAACTTACGAACCTGCCATGCTAGAATGGCCACCGACTCCTCCTTATAAGTCAAATCCTTGTCCAACTGGACAGAGCTTAAATCTAACATGTGGGATGGATCACCGTGATACTTTCGGAGCATGGACACATGGAACACTGGATGAACTACTGATTACCCCGGGGACAATGCAAACTTGTATGCCACCTCTCCCACTCTCTTGAGAATCTCAAAAGGTCTGATATACCTAGGGCTCAGCTTGACCTTCTTCCCAAACCTAATGACTCCCTTCATGGGTGATACTTGAAGCAACACCCTCTCCACGACCATGAATGCAACATCACGAACTCTACGATCGGCATAAATCTTCTACCTTGACTGAGCTCTACGAAGTCAATCTTGAATAATCTTGACCTAATTCAAGGCATCATGTACTAGATCTGTACCCAACAACCGAGCCTCCTCCACTAGTTGACCTCTCCACTGCACCTTCACTGAAGCAATATCCTTATACCTCAACTTTCTTACCTGACAAACCAAAATGGCCACTGGCTCTACCTCATATGACATATCACCCTCGAGCTGAACTGTTCTGAAGTCTAACACATCATACGGGTCACCAATATACTTTCGGAGCATCAACACATGGAATATCGGATGAACACTCGATAAGTTGGGTGGAAAGGCAAGTATATAAGCCACCTCTCCAACCCTCTGAAGTACCTCTAAAGGCCCAATGAACCCGGGACTCAGCTTTCCCCTCTTCCCGAACCTCATAATACCCGTCGTGGGTGACACCTTCAGCAGTACCTTTTCTCCCACCATGAAAGACACATTACGGACCTTCCGGTCCGCATAACTCTTTTGCCTAGACTGCGCCGTGCGAATTCTCTCCTGAATCAACTTCACCTTCTCCAACGCATCCTGAACCAAATCTGTGCCCAATAGCCTAGCCTCACCCCGCTCGAACCAACCAACCGGAGATCTACACCTCCTACCATATAAAGCCTCATACGGGGCCATCTGAATACTGGACTGGTAGCTATTATTATATGTAAACTCCACGAGTGGCAAAAACTGGTCCCATGAACCCCCAAAATCAATCACGCGGGCACGCAACATGTCCTCCAAAATATGAATAGTCCGCTCCGACTGCCCGTCGGTCTGAGGATGAAATGCAGTGCTCAACTCTACCTGAGTACCCAAACCTCTCTACACGACCCTCCAAACCTGAGATGTGAACTGAGTACCTCTGTCCGAAATGATAGAAACTGGAACCCCATGCAATCGGACAATCTCCCTGATGTAAATCCCAGCTAACCGCTCTGAAGTAAAAGTAGTATTGACAGGAATGAAGTGTGCGAACTTGGTCAGCCGATCCACAATGACCCTAATAGCATCAAAACCCTTCGAAGTTCGTGGAAGCCCAACTACAAGGTCCATGGTGATCCTCCCCCACTTCCACTCCGGGATATCTAACTTCTGAAGTAATCCACCTAGTCTCTGGTGCTCATACTTGACCTGCTGGCAGTTGAGACACCGTGCTACATACTGAACAATGTCTCTCTTCATCCACCTCCACCAATACTATTGTCTTAGATCTTGATACATCTTCGCGGCACCCGCATGGATGGAATACCGCGAGCTGTGGGCCTATGATAATATCAACTCTCGAAGCCCACCCACATTGGCCACGCAAATACGGCCATGCATCCTCATAACCCCGTCATCACCAATAGTCACATCCCTGGCATCACCTTGACGGACCTTATCCTGAAGAACTAACAAGTGCCGGTCATTATACTGGCATGCTTTAATCTGATCATAAAGAGAAGACTTGGAAGCCACGCTAGCCAATACACGCGGAGGCTCTAACAAATCCAATCTCACCAACTGACCCGCTAAAGCCTGAACATCACGTGCTAAAGGTCGCTCTACTGCTGAAAGGTAGGCTAGACTCCCCAAACTCTCGGCTCTGCGACTCAGGGCATCGGCCACTACATTGGCCTTCCCCGGATGATACAAAATAGTTAGGTCATAATCCTTGAGAAGTTCTACCCACCTCCTCTGACGCAAATTCAAGTTCTTCTACTTTAGGAGATACTATAGACTACGATGATCGGTGAAAATCTCACACTGCACCCCAAACCAATAATGGCACCAAATCTTCAAGGCATGGACAATGGCAGCTAACTCAAGATCCTGTACTGGGTAATTCTTCTCTTGCACCTTCAACTATCTAGATGCATAGGCAATCACCCTACCGTCCTGCATCAGTACTGCTCCCAAGCCAGCTCTAGAAGCATCATAGTAGACTGTATAAGAACCCGAACCAATAAACAAAACCAATACCGGAGTTGTGGTCAATGCTAACTTGAGCTTCTGAAAGCTCTCCTCACACTCATCAGAGCATCTGAATAGAGCACCCTTCTGGGTCAATCTGGTCAAGAGTGAAGCAATAGAAGAGAACCCCTCTACAAAGTGAAGGTAGTATCCTGCCAAACCAAGGAAGCTCCTAATCTCGGTAGTTGAGGACGGTCTGGGCCAACTCTGCACCTCCTCAATCTTCTTCGGATCAACCTGGATACCCTCACTGGACACCACGTGCCCCAAGAAAGCTACTGAACCAAGCCAAAACTTACACTTGGAGAATTTTGCATAAAGCTTCTCCTACCTCAACCTCTGTAACACAACCCTCAAATGCTGAGCTTCTCCTCCTAAAACACGTTGTTCATCAAATGCATGAACGCGGCTGGGGCATTGGTAATGGCATAACTAGAAACTCATAATGACCATATCTGGTCCTGAAAGCAGTCTTCGGAATGTCAGAATCCCGAATCTTCATTGGTGATACCCA
Organism: Nicotiana undulata; assembly: GCA_005239495.1. Lineage (NCBI taxonomy): Eukaryota > Viridiplantae > Streptophyta > Magnoliopsida > Solanales > Solanaceae > Nicotiana > Nicotiana undulata. The sequence continues at coordinate 33,015 of ML247481.1, read as the reverse complement.
GACCTCAAGTAAATCATGGAGAACACTCTAGATCCTTGAAGCTGGTCAAACAAGTCATCAATACGAGGCAAGGGATACCGGTTCTTCACCGTAACCTTGTTCAGCTGCCGATAATCAATACACATACGCATGGATCCATCATTTTTCTTCACAAACAATACCGGTGCACCCTAAGGTGACACAGTAGGCTGAATGAACCCCTTATCTAGGAGTTCCTGAAGCTGCTCTTTCAATTCTTTCAACTCCGCTGGTGCCATACGATAAGGTGGAGTAGATATAGGTTGGGTTCCTGGCACCAAATCAATACCAAAATCAATGTCCCTGTCAGGTGGCATGACTGGCAGGTCTGCAGAGAATACGTCCGAAAAATCACGGACCACAGGAACAAAATCAATAGAAGGAGTCTCACTACTAACATCCCTCACAAAATCCAGATAAAATTCACATCCTTTCTCAACCTTAGGATGAGCTTTCAAGTAAGAAATCACTCTGCTAGGCACATACTCAATAGATCATCTCCACTCAACTCTCGGAACTCCGGGCATAGCCATGGTCACGGTCTTAGCATGACAATCAAGAATAGCATGACATGGGAATAACCAATCCATGCCCAGTATCACATCAAAATCAACCATGTTGAGTAACAACAAGTCCACTCGGGTCTCCAAACCCCCAATAGACACCACACACAACCGATACTCACGGTCCACAATAATAGTATCACCCACTGGAGTTGACACATGAACATATCTAACTAAAGACTCACGGGGCATACTCAGAAAGTGAGCAAAATATGACAAAACATAAGAGTATGTGGAACTAGGGTCAAATAAAGCCAAAGCATCACTGTGACAGACTTCGATAGTACCTGTAATCACCGCATCGGAGGCCATAGCATCAGACCTAGCTGGGAGTACATAGATACGTGGCTGACCTCCACCTGCTCGACCTCCCCCTCCAGGGCTGCCCATGGCTGCCTGACCTCCACCCTTAGCTTTCTGGGTGGGTGGTAAAGTGTCTGGGGCTGAAGTCGAGGGTTGACCCCTCTACTGAGATGAACTACCAGGACGACGAGGACACTGCCTCCACACATGTCCAAACTCTCCACACTCGAAGCAACTACTTGGAGCTGGAGATGGGGACTGAAGGGAACCCCTGCCACCAGGATAGCTACCGGATGAACCATGCATAGAAGAACCCTGGAATGATGATGCTCTGGAGGAACTCTGAGCTGGAAGGGCACTAAAGGATGAACGGCTCGGATAAGAACTGTGGGGACCCTGCCCCGAAGATGCGCTACTATAAGCTGGGCGAGCTGGCGGAGGAGGTCTAAATGGGCGACCTCTGCTGTGCTGAAACTGCCCTTTGGAAGGGGCACCACTGAAGCTACCTGATCCCCGAGGCCTCTTGGCCTTCCTCTCCTCCCGCTCATGCCTAGGAACCGACTCAATATCTCGAGCAATGTCAATAACATGCTCGAATGTAGCTCCAGACACTCTCTCCCTAGTCATCAAAATGCGGAGCTGGTAAGTGAGACCATCTACAAACCTCATGATCCTCTCCCTATCAGTAGCGACTAACTCAGAAGCATGTCGAGCCAACTCAGAAAACTGCATCTCGTACTATGTAACTGACAGCTTTCCCTGGCGCAGCTGCTCAAACTGCCTGCGGTGCTCCTCTCTGTGGGACTGAGGAACATACTTCTCTAAAAAGATCATGGAGAACTGCTACCAAGTGAGGGGTGATGAACCAACCACTCTACGCCTCTCAAATGCCTCCCACCAAGTGAAAGCAGCAACAACAAACTGAAATGTAGCAAATGAGACCCCACTGGTCTCATGAATCCCAGCAGCACAGAGTATCCTCGACACTTACCCAGATAACCCTGGGCATCCTCACCCTCTGTGTCGTTGAAAGTCGGAGGCTGAAGTCTACTGAACCTCTCCAGCCTGTGCTGCTCATCCTCGGGCATAGCCGGGACCACATAGTCCTGAATTGGAGCAACCGGCTGGGCTGGGACTGGCCCCGGTGTCTGAAGACCTTGTACAACTTGCTCAGGTGTCCGGGAAACTAGAGTCTGAGTGCCTCCCCGGGCCTGAGATGTTGCGGCAGTAGTAGACATAGCAACTGCCTAAGCCAAACTGGTACATACTGTCAAGATCTGAGCCAGGGTCTCCTGAAGACCCGGAATGACAATGGGCACTGCCGGTTCTTAAGCTTGTCCCGCTAGAGCACCCTCGGTGGGAACCTGATCCTGAATAGAAAGGGATCCACTGGTACTGTCCCGGCTACTGCACGGGCTGGCCCCCTAACCCTACCACGGCCTCGACCTCTCGTGGGTCCAGCTGGTGTCTGATCACCCTGATATTTAGCGCGTCTCCTCGCAATCTGGGAGAAAATGAAACAACAGGAGTTTAGATTTCCAGATTCAATAGAATGGCACGATAGAGATCAAGAAAATGAGATTTTTCCTAAGAGTTCTGTAGCCTCTCGAAGATAAGTACAGACGTCTCTGTACCGATCCGCAAGACTCTACTAAACCAGTTCATGACCGTTGAGTCCTATGTAACCTAGTGCTCTGATACCAACTTGTCATGACCCCAAATCCTAACTGGTTGTGATGGCGGCTATCGTGGAACTAGGCTAGCCACTATCGCACAATTACACATTTCCTTTAATAAAATTTTCCGAAATCATTAATAATTCCTCATAATAAGTATATAATTTTCTAAATCTTTAAACAACATAAATAATCTAACAGTCTATAATAAATCCCCAAAATCGAGTCAATAGATCACAAACATCTAAGAGTAATACTAACACTTCTAATGTCATAATACAATGTCTCAAAACAAAATACTAAATACTAAAGGAGGAAAGGGAAATGGAGAAGCTGTGGACGCTGGACAGCTACCTTGAAATCCAAAATGCTGACGCCGAACGGACTTAGATGACTACTTCTCAGAACTAGTACCTGGATCTGCACACAGAGGTGCAGGGAGTAATGATGAGTACGCCAACTAAGTAGTAATAAAAATAAATCAAGTCTGACGGTAAGAAACACACAGTAATAAAACACCAATTCACAAATAGTAAAATACTGATACTTAATAAAGTATACATTTAGTACATATGTTTAAAAACTAATTTCCGTAAAACTCCTTTGAACAAGTATGTTTTCCAATGTTTCTCAGTAAAATTCCCAAAAATATCAGTATGAAAGATGAAATGAATCGTAATTAGAACTCAGCAAAAATATCATTATAAACCGCCCCTTAGGCCAAATCATCACTCATAATCAGTCACTGAGCACCTCACCATCACTCAGTAACAGTCATTCAGCACCTCACAATCACTCATGCCTCCCAAATCACTCGTCACTCGACACTTGAACTTAGTAGGTACCTGCACTCACTGGGGATGTACAGACTCCGGAGGGGCCCCTTCATTGCAAGCGCTATAAATGTCCAAATCATGACATCAATCACTCAGGAACTCGACCTATCTCATATCATAAATATCCTCACAGTATTGGCTCTCGGCCTCACTCAGTCAGACACTCTCAAAATGCCACTCGAGCCATCAATAAATAGGGTTCTCGACCCAAAACAATATTTCATCAGGAAATAATAAGATCAACAAATCTGAGTGTCAAACAGTTTAACAAGAAAGACTGAGTGCAAAATCATAATTACTACTTGAGGAATATCAGGAAAAAGCCCTCAAGGGGTCTAAACAGATCGGCACTAGGCCCGAAATGTGGCTTACAGCCCAAATATATCAAAAACATAGTAATACTATTAAACATATAATTTAAAAGCAGTTTCGCAACTCAATAGTTGCCTCAGAATGAACCAATTTCCAATTTTCCCATTCGTGCATGCCTCACACTCGTCATCTAGTGTGTGCGTCACTCCAAAACAGTGAAAGGATGCTAAGTCCAGGGTTTCATACCGTCAGGACAGGATTTAACGACATTACTTACCTCAAACTAGCCTGACAAGCTATTCGGCAATACTCTTACCCCTCGATTCGGCTCCCGAATGCTCCAAATCTATCAAAATCAGATTTATCACGTCAAAATACACTAGGGAGATGAAACCAAATAAAAAAATATCAACTTTATACACAATTCCCGAAATTGGCCAAAACCCGACCCCCCCGGCCCATGTCTCGGAACTAGACAAAATTTATACCACAATAATCTTCATCTTATCACGAGTCTATACATATAAAGAATGCTTTAATCGGAGTCCAAATGACCCCTCAAATCACCCCTAGAAGGTCTCTTAATCTCAAACCCTAATTCTCTCTTTTTCCACTGATTTTTCCTAATTAAACACCACTAATTAGGTCCTAATCACATATAATCGAGTTATGGAGTCCGAAACCCTTACCTCAATGAAGAACTATCATTTCCCTCCTCAAAATTTCTCCAAAAGCTCTAATCTTGTTAAAAATGGTGGAAAAGTGGACAAGGGTCGCGGATTGGCTTTTTATATACTGCCCAAGCATTTCTTGATCGCGATCGCGGACATCCAGTCGCGATCGCGGAGAGCAATTCTACAGCCTCAATTGTTTACCCTACGCGATAGCGAATATCTCCATGCGATTGCTATTCATTAAGACTTAAACGCACACGATTGCAAACCTACCCACGCGACTGCGTAGCACAACTGGCCACCCCCTCACGTGCCAATCTTTTTCTACGCGATCGCATGAACTCCCACGTGATCGCACTGCTTAAGCTGTCCAACCTCTGCAATCGAGAACACACTTATGCGATCGCAGAGAGTAAAATCCTGCCCCCGTCAACTTGAACTACGTGATCGCGGTCCTTCTCACGCGATCGCAGAGAAGAATTTCCTGCTGCATAAAAACCAGAAACCAGCAATCCTCTAAGGTTCGAAAATGCCCGTTTGATCATCTGAAACACACCTGAGGCCCCCGGGACCTCAACCAAACCTACCAACACACCCCATAACATCATTCAAACCTAGTCAATCCTTCGAAACACCAAAAACAATGCAAAAACACCAAAATGACATCAAATTCAAGCCTAGGAACTTTGAAATTTCTGAGTTCCACCAACGATGCCGAAACCATCCAAAACACCTCCGATTGACCTGAATATTTGCACACAAATACAAAATGACATGACGGACCTGATCAAATTTCCGGAATTCCATTCCGACCCGATACCCTATTTCCCACTGCCGACCGGAAATCACCAAAAACTAACTTTCGCCAATTCAAGCCTAATTCTACACCGGACATCGCAAAAACATTCCGAACACACTCCTAAGTCCCAAATCACCTAGCGAATCTATCCAAGCCATAAAATCCGCATTCTGAGGTCGTTAACCAATAAGTCAACTCCCAGTTGACTTTTCCAACTATAAAGCTACTTTTAGAGACTAAGTGACTAAATTCTCACTACAAACATTTTGAACCCGAGCCCTCTGAATCCAACACATCATAAAAAATATAACCAATGCATGACAAGGTAAAAGAAGTAACAACAATACATATTATACGGAACTACCGGCCGGGTCGTTACACCCTCTCTATAAAAAAGGTGTTTTTTTTGTTTTTAGACTTAGATTATTATAGACAATATCAATAAAAATTGTGAGATTTTTCTTGCACTCTTTTGTATGGATACTCTTGGATTTGTTCTTCAACCTTCAAGAAGGTGGAAAGATTAAACCTTTTTTCGAAATCTTAGATCAATTCTAGGTATTCAAGAAAGGTGATAAGTTTAGGCTTATTGTTGTTCTTGTTATTCTAAAGGGTCAGGTTTCACAACTATCTCTTGTTTTTGTTAGCTTATTGTTTTTGTTAGGATTCAACTTCAAGAATAGACTTCTTGAATTCAAGAAACTCTTTCTTGACTTCAACCTATCTTTAATTTTTCATCTTTTCTTTTAGTTTCTGCACGTTTCTTGATTTTCTTTAGCAATTCTTGGACCCATATCGGTGTTGTTATCAAGTGGTATCAGAAGTTGGGGTTATAGTAACCAAAAATGGTGTATGGATTGTTAGTGTTAGTTGACATTTCCGAAGGATAGTGCAAACGTGGTAATGTATCTCCTTGTGAGAGACCCGGATAGTGCATTCTAAAATAGTACAACTAGATATGAGTACTACAAAGATAGGCACCGAAAGCCTAGAAGGAATAAATATTATCTTAGTGTGGCTCCCGTCCCTAGTAGAGAGAGAATTTTAGGCAACTCGAAGAGCCGGTGGATGGAGCAAAGGGAGGTAAAAGCAAAAGAATGTCTTGTTGAAATTTTCAGAATAAAGTGATGGACATAAATGTTAGCAGGGAAATAAGAAGAGAGTTAATGAAGCATTATGAGTAAGATGCGATACATGAATGACAACGGTAGATGAAAAACAATGATGACAGTATTACAAAGCCTATAGACAAGGGAAGGAAAATATGAGAGGTGATAGGCCTTGAGGCAATAAAAGTGTATAGGTCAAAACATCACATCCTCATTTTGAGAAATAAGTTCGTGACTCCAACACGACTACCAGAAGGAAAATTTAGACTCTAGAATAATAGAAATTACTATGGGTTGGTGAACAAGATAAACTAAACATGAATTAGGGATTAAGTAATATGATAATAGTCGGCATCATGATAATTTCAGAGACTGCGTTATGGCGATAATCGAATGGACGACAGAAGAATACCCTTTAAAGGTCATTCAGGAAGACGCTTCCCTAAAGCAAGAAATGTGAGCAAAGTTAAGCTTAAGGGACGGTATGTGCCAAATATACTAGGTGTCACCCTTGTGAGTAAGGAATTTTGTTATCCTTAGTGCAGAACGATTACCACAAGGCGAGAAAGGATCATCAGTGATGTGAAAAGACGACATAGATAAAAAGGTAAAACATCTATAGATAGATCGTCGTAGCACTAAATCTTAGTACTCCCCTAAAGGGGGGCTATGGAGTGATGTGGCATTAAATCATAATTAAGTGGTTCTAGTGACTATGGAGTGGTAAAGAAAGACTGCGATAAAAATGAAAAGGAATAAGATTGCACTTATCCAAATCCTACAAATATGCTACGATTCCAAAATACTATGCAAACACGACGTCAAGGAAAGGAAGTTAGGATTCATGCCTCAGATGTTATTGATAAATAAGGAGCCACTGCGAGAGGTAAGTTAAGACAAAAAAAATAACCCAAGAATGATTACGCGGAATACTGATATGAGAATGGGCCAACGAGTAGTCAGTAGTTGATTCAGGAAGAGATTAGTTATGGCTAAACAAGAGGAGACAGACAAATCAGCATATCATGCAAGATAAACATAGTTAACCCTAACGTGAGGCATTCTGCCTCGCAGATATGACATCGTGACCCTTGAATAATATTCAGATAGGAGTCGGTGTAGCTAAAGGTACAGTATGAGTGTTACTGAACAAAAAAAGTGCTACTAGGAAGACAGTCAAAATATCAAGTTCAGAAGCAACCCTACAAAAACAAGGGTGTGGAGGTAAGTAACTACGGAAAATTATAGGTTAGGAAGGACATCAAAAATTTCGTCGAGTATTCGATGTAATACTCTTGCACCTTTACAAGAGTCAGAGAGTCCTCCCTAAGTACTACAATGAAAGACTAGGTGTGGAAATAAGAAAGAAGGCTTCAACCTAAGCACAGTGACCTAAAGAGGAAATAGTCGTCTAACAACAGTCTCATTACAAAATTGCATGCACTCCAAAAGAAGTGGCACATACCCTGGCTAATGAGCGGGGAGTAAAACCAAAAGTAATATTCGAGACCATATGAGTTGCACAAAAAATTTAGCATGTGGTAGAGCTCAGATAAGCTAAGTATACACGCAACAAGAAGGCAAAAAGACCAGGAAAAGAAATTTCTTACATTTGAAGAAAACGGAGATTGAACGAAAAGAATTATTCGATTGATGATCAGTCGTAGAAGACTCCGGTATAAGTTAAAAGAAGGAATTGGGTCCAGATCATAGACAAAGGATTGAATCATAAGAAGATTATATCGTGGTTTTCCATAGCGTCCATGAAAGGCTAAAGTAATAATTAAATGCCATGAGCCACAAATCAAAAGATAACTTAAGACTACATAAAGGCTGATCAGAAGGAAGGGGAAACTAAAGAGTTACATCAATCAAGTAAACCAGGAGTCTGATTATTGGCCCAGACAATTATAGAAATCGTGATTGAAAACACTACAGGACCATCCTTAATATCATAAGCATAAGAGAGGTAGTACAACAAAACCACCATATTCCATAACGGCTCTACGATAGAGCCAGTTAGAAGAGTACCAGTATAGAGCTACCACCAGATTATGTATGCACCAGAGGTGCGAGTATTATAAGCGAGTTTCAAGTTGTGGATGTGAATTATACCTATGTGGAAGGGAGGTCATGAAAGAGATAGAAGATATGATGTGAGACTTTAAGATACGGTAAAGGTGTATGAGATACTCAAATACAGAAGGTTGTGAATACTCCTTACTTCAGATAGAAGGCTAGAAGTGCTGGGATTCAATATCCAGGAATGATAGCAGCATCGGCAGTGGCATACCTTCCAGCCTATGGTTTTTAGGTATGAAAGGCCTAGTCAAGAGAATAAAGAAGAGTCATAGATGATGTGATGTCTCGCTTGATGTTCCAGAATAACATAAGGAAACATATATTGCAAGCAAGTTGAAGGAAGGTTGCGAATTATATAAATAGATATGAGTAGGTCGCAAGCTAAAGTATGGTAAAGCGACAAAGTTTTAGGAAGACAAAAGGAAGGATAAGAAAGGGCAAGTGAGAAGGTAACGATAATGGATAAGTCCTCAAAGGAGTCTGAGACTAATAGCATAAAAAAGAGATGGAATGCTTCCATGGTAAGGGTGTAATCATGATAGATAAAGGATGATGTTTGGGCCTTCAATTGAGTAATGATTTGAAGAAAAAGGGGGATTTCATGAATTGTACAAAATTAAAATACCAATGTAAGGTAAATCACATGAGAATGCTATGAAATACAGCTATGGATGTATAGTATCGCCTAGGTGGATCAGGAAAATCACCTCTAATGTTCTTCAATGCAACGTGAGCCCTAATGATTATGTAAGAGGTTTCAAGTTATCAGCGGTAGATTGTAGATCAATATTGAGGTGAATCAATAATGGATGGATAAAACTGATAGCATCCTAGGAAGCTCAGATCTATTCAAGGAGAAGGATGAAGTTTTGGAATCTCATAGAGGGCCTTTAACAAGATCTCGAGCTAAAAAGTTAAAAAACAACAAGGTCATTGAACTTCAGGAGTGATCAAAGAAGTTGGTAGTTGGGAGGAAGAGCTTAAGGATAAAGGATATGAGTTATCTAGGTGTTATAATTATTTTATGGCCCAAATTCATGTCCAAGAAGAGGTGGATTAGATCCCAAGAAACATGTTTTGAAGAAAGGCCCAAATTAGGCCACTGTTGAACAAATTTGGCACCTAAAATGTGTCCAAACATGCAGCCCATGAAGTCCTACATAAAGCCACATTTTATAGCATAAAAAGGACTTACTTGATGTCCAAGAAGGGTACAATAGTCGTGCTAGATGTTGAGTGCAAGTTGGTTCCAAGTTGCTTGCAAATTTCCTTCAAGATTTCCAAGATTTTCAAGATTCTATGCAAGATTAGTTTGGGACATATTTCCATATATTAGGGGACTATATTTATTGCGTTCCTAGTTAGTTAAGGTTATGTTTTCGTTTTCCTAAGATTGTTGGAATTACTTTCCATGAATGACTTGGTTTTTGGTTTCTATTATTTTCCTTTTTCTAAAGTAGTTGGACTTGTTGTCCAAGGTAGTTTTGGACTTTATTTCCTTATTTTTAGGTGGAATTTCGTGACCCCTCTCTATATAAAGGGGTGTATTTTTTATTTTTAGACGGAGAATATTATAGACTATTATCAATAAAAATTGTGAGATTTTTCTTGCACACTTGTGTGTGGCTACTCTTGGATTTATTCTTCAACCTTCAAGACTCAACTTAAGGTGGTAAGATTAAATCCTTTCGAAATCTTAGATAACTTCTAGGTATTCAAGAAAGGTAATAAATTTAGACTTATTGTTGTTCTTGTTATTCTAAACGGTCGGGTTTCACAATCTATCTCTTGTTTCTTAAGTCTCTACCAAAGGTGATTAGTTCTTTGTTAGATAATTGTTGTTTGTAAGATTGAACTTCAAGAATAGACTTCTTGAATTCAAGAAACTCTTTCTTGAATTCAATCTATCTTTAATTTTCCGTATTTTTTGTTTCTTTATGTTTCTTTGAGCTTCCGCATGTTTCTTGATTTTCTTTAGTAGTTCCTGGGCCCCTATCGTGTTGTTATCAAGTGGTATCAGACCATAGGCTAATCAAGTTTTCAATATTGATAATCATGGGAGGTTCTTGAGTAAAAATAACAAAAAAGAAAACGAAAATCAGCCAAAAAAATGGATTAGTTCTTTATTATTTTTAGAATTCAAGTATTATTTGGTGTCCAAATCAAGAAAGGAAACAAGAAGAGGGGATCCTTGGTTTTGAAGATTAATGAAACTTCTTTCCTTATTCTTGTGGGTTTTGGGTTTCCTATATTCATTCCATTTTCTCCTACTAACCAATTCCTATTCTTCCTAGGTATCCTTCACTTTTCTTTTCTAAGTCCATATTCTTATCACTAAGGGTTGTGACAAGTAAGGTTTATTAATAAATCTAAAGATTAACGACCAAGAGTTGCTTCGAGTGAAAAAAGGCAAGAGAGGTGAGAACATTAGAGGGAAAAGACAAACTTGATATATATATGTTGGTTTGTTCAAGATGTCTCAAACAGGTTATAGTGAAAGGAGGCGAGTTATGACTCAACAACTTGAAAAGTCAAACTTACAGTATACCAAATGGAAGGAAGACAATGGTAAAGTTATTTTTCAAACAAGAGCTAAAGTGATGTCTACGATTTGTGCCCTTAGAATTGACAAGGAGTTTGGCTATAACTCAATAAGCAGTTATATGGTTGAGAAATTAAACTTGCCTTTGTTGAGCATATTGAACCCTACATGTTGAGAGGGGTAGAGGTAGATAAAAGAGTGTTATTACTATTCTCTATTGGAAGGAATGAGGATGCGATCTGGTGTGATGTGATTCCCAAGAATAATTATCATATCTTGTTGGGAAAGCCATGATATGTTTACCTAAGAGCTTCATATAACATGGAAAAATATAGATTCTCTTTTGAGGTTAACGGGAAGAAAATCATTCTTGGACCTTTGACTCCCTCACAAATTTGTGAAGATGAAAAGACTGTTAAATACAATATGGAAAAATATGAGAGAGAAAAGAATTAGAGGAGTAAGGTAGTGTATGTTGACATCCCAAGAGAGGAAAAATGAGAGGTTATGTTGAGTGAAGAGCGTGGGATGTCGAGTAAGGTAAAGAGTGATCTTGAGAAAAACGAAAAGAGAGCAGGAAATGAGATTAAAAAAGTCTGTGAGGTAGAGAGAGAAAAACAAAAGGGTTTTAGTGAACAAAAAGAAAAAAACTTTAGTGAGATAAAAGAGGCTAAGGGTGAGGAAAAAGTTAGTCTTGTGGTAAAAGCAAAAGAGAGTGTAAGCAAGAAAAAAATTTCTTTACTTCCTAACCCATTAACTCTTTCTTGTTTTACTTCTTTTGATTTTTTGCAGCCATATGTGGAAATACCTTTCGAAAGGGGTGGTGAGGCACAAGAGATGTTTGCAAAGGATCCAATTGGATTCCAACATGAATTTAGCGAAATTAATTCTTGTTGGATGATGGAAGATAAAAGCTTGGTTAATTTCTTTGTTGTTGAACCTTTTGACTATTTTGATCCTTATTTACAGGTTTACAACATGGTGTTTCCTAAAGGCATTGCTATGTTAGAGCCATTGCAGAAAAGAATAAAAGGTGATGTTGTTCCGTTAATAAATAAGTCCAAGTATGGTATGTATAATTGGTTTATTCACATTCTTGGCCTCTCTAGAACACCTAAGGTATTTTTGGAGGTAATGAACTATACTCTTATTTCTTATGTTGGTGACTTTATAATTTTTGTGGATGATGATATTTTAATGCATATCAAGTCATTAACTATAATATCTAAGTTCAAGTACCAGAGTAATTTGCTTCCTTTTGAAATTGAGTATGACATAGATGATTATGCATTCCAACTTGGGGGAAAAAGGCATGAAATTTATGAGAAGAGTCTTACTAATGAGTTAAATTGTAACGACCCGATCGGTCGTTTCGCGTATTAGGATCATGTTCCCTTAAATGAAACCTTCCATAGCGGCTATTCGTGCTTTATGACTTGCGGGGACAGCTGGTTCAGGATAGGGCCAAGGAGGTTACCTTGGGCGAGGATGGTGTTCTGAGACTCTAGGGCCGATTGTGTGTCCCTGATATTGATGGCCTGAGGGAGAGGATTCTAGCAGAGGCGCATAGTTCTTGGTATTCTGTTCATCCAGGAGCGACGAAGATGTATCGTGATTTGAGGCAACATTACTGGTGAAGACGGATGAAGAAGGATATTCTGCACTATATGGCTCGGTGCCTTAATTGTCAGCAGGTCAAGTACGAGCATCAGAGACCAGGAGGCTTATTTCAGCAGATGCCCATTCCTGAGTGGAAGTGGGAGCGCATCACTATGGACGTCGTGGTTGGGTTGCCTCGGAATTTACAGAAGGTTTATGCGGTTTGGGTCATTGTGGATAGATTGACCAAATCAGCGCATTTCATTCTTGTGGCTACTACCTACACTTCAAAGAGGCTGGCTCAGATTTACATGAGAGAGATTGTCCGACTACATGGTGTGCCGGTGTCTATTATATCAGATCGAGGTCCTCAGTTCATCTCGCACTTCTGGAGAGCTTTGCACCGTGAGATGGGCACTCAGATACACCTCAGTTCAGCATTTCATCCTCAGACTGATGGCCAATCAGAGCGTACGATTCATATATTGAAGGATATGCTCAGGGCTTGTGTGATTGATTTTGGGGGTCAGTGGGACCAGTTATTGCCTTTGGTGGAGTTTGCGTACAATAATAATTATCAGTCCAGCATCGAGGTGGCTCCATTTTAGGCTTTGTATGGTCGGCGATGTCGTTCTCCCATTGGGTGGTTTGAGCCTGGCGAGGCCAAGTTATATGGCACAGATCTGGTGAGAGATGACTTGGAGAGAGTGAAATCGATTCAGGAGAGGCTTCACACAGCTCAGTCCAGACAGAAGAGTTACGTAGATCAGCGGGCGCGTGATATAGCATTCATGGAGGGAGACAAGGTTATGCTGAAGGTTTCGCCGATGAAGGGCATTATGAGGTTCAGGAAGAAAGGCAAGCTGAGCCCAAGGTTTATTGGTCCTTTCGAGGTGTTGAAGCGGGTCGGAGAGGTTACATATAAGCTTGCTTTGCCTCCAGCCTTATCAGGAGTTCATCCAGTTTTCCACGTATCCATGCTTCGGAGGTATCACGCCGACTTCTCTCACGTGGTTGATTACAACACGATTCAGTTAGATGAGAAGTTAGGCTACTAGGAGGAGCCAATTGCTATTATTGACAGGCAGGACCGCCAATTTAGGTCCAAGATAGTTTCTGCAGTTAAGGTCCAGTGGAGGGGCCAACAAGTTGAGGAGGCAACTTGGGAGTCCGAGGAGGACATGCGGAGCAGATATCCACAGCTATTCAGCACTTCAGGTACGATTCTAGACCCGTTCGAGGACGAACGTTTGTTTAAGGGGGGAGAATGTAATGACCCGACCGGTCATTTCGCGTATTAGGATCCCTTTCCCTTAATTGAAACCTTCCATAGCGGCTTTTCGTGCTTTATGACTTGCGGGGACGGGTGGTTCAGGATTCGAGAATGGTTTGAGCGCTTTAGGAACACTTGGTTCCTTAAGGTTGGCTTATTTGGCCAAGTTTGAAGTCGGTCAACATTTTGAGCAAACGACCTCGGAATCAAGTTCTGACAGCTCCAGTAGCTTTGCATGATGATTTCGGACTTTGGCGTATGTTCGGAACGGGTTTTCGATGACCCGGGAGCATTTCGGCGCTCGAAATGGAAATCAGGATTTCCTTAAGTTTGAAATTTGTATTGGAACGTGATTTTATGCTATCGAGGTCCGAACGGAATATCGGGATCGGGAATAGCTCCGATATGTCATTTATGACTTGTCTGCAAAATTTGAAGTCATTCCGAGTTGTATAGGTTGGTTCGACGTGTCGTTATAGAATTCGAGAAAAGCTAAGTTCTTAAGTTATAAATTCAGGGGTTTGAAGGGTGATTTTGAGTAGCATTATTTTGAGTGTTCCGTGGGCTCGAGAAAGTCCGTATAATGATTTGGGACTTGTTGGTATATTTGGACGGGGGCTCGGGTGGGCCAAGGTGCCTCCCAGACCCCGCACGAGGCCAAAAAATTTAATGACCCGACCGGTCGTTTCGCGTATTAGGATCCTGTTCCCTTAAGTGAAACTTTCCATAGCGGCTTTTCGTGCTTTATGACTTGCGGGGACGGGTGGTTCAGGATTCGGGAATGGTTTTAGTGCTTTAGGAACAATTGGTTCCTTAAGGTTGGCCTATTTGGCCAAGTTTGACTTCGGTCAACATTTTGAGCAAACGACCTAGGAATCGAGTTCTGACAGCTCCAGGAGCTTCGTATGATGATTTCGGAGTTGGGCGTATGTTCGGAACGGGTTTTCGATGACCCAGGAGCATTTCGGCGCCCGAAATGGAAATCAGAATTTCCTTAAGTTTGAAATTTGGATTGGAACATGATTTTATGTTATCGAGGTCCGAACGGAATTCCGGGACTGGAAATAGCTCTGATTTGTCATTTATGACTTGTCTGCAAAATTTGAAGTCATTCCGAGGTGTATAGGTCGATTCAGCGCGTCGTTATAGAATTCGAGAAAAGTTAAGTTCTTAAGTTATAACTTCAGGGGGTTTGGAGGGTGATTTTGAGTTTTAGCGTTGTTGTGAGTGTTTCGTGGGCTCGAGCAAGTCCGTATAATGATTTGGGACTTGGTATATTTGGACGGGGGCTCGGGTGGGCCAAGGAGCCTCTCGGACCCCGCACGAGGCCAAAAACCAGCTACAAACACTGTTGGTGCAGCTGTAGCTGGTGTGGACCATTTTCCGCAGGTGCGGACCATTTTCCGCAGGAGCGGGACCGCAGGTGCGGCGCCCAACTCTGCAGGTGCGAACTTAGCTCCCCTGGCAATTTTCCGCAGGTGGGGCCATTTCCTCGCAGGTGCGGGACCGCAGGTGCTGTCCCAGGGTCGCAGGTGCGGAAACCTCTGTAGGCAGCCTGTATTTAAATGTCAAAACTCGGGTTTTCTTCATTTACACTCATTCCTACCTCCATTTAAGGGTTCCAAGAGCTTGAGAAAACCATTCCTCGACCCAGTTCCAGTAGAGGTAAGTAATTTCACTCTATTTTACTAGTTTAATTCATGAACTGTCAAGGGAATTAATTACTAAATCTTATAAAAATCTAGGTTTTGAGTAGTAAATGGGATTTTTGAGAATTTGGTGAATTATCCAGATTTTTGTTGTGAATTCAAGTAAAAGTTACATAATTACGATCCTTCGGCTATGGGTGAGTGATCTCTTCAAGAATTTTCAGAATCCGAGTGCGTGGGCCCGAGGTTGAAATTCCAAAATCATTCAAGAATGGTGAATTTGGGTTAATAGCTTAATATTTCTTCCTTGATCAGGAATTTATGTAATTCTTCTATATTTGGCTAGTCGGAGTCGTCAAGGGTAGATTTCGGAGATTCGGGCACATCCTTGATCCGAGGGGTGATTTCGTCACGAGGTGAGTCTCCTTTCCAACCTTGTAAGAGGGAAATGTCCCCATAGGTTCCTTGTTGCTATGTGTATATGTTGTAGGGGCCACGTACGTACCAAGTGACGAGAGTCCGTACGTGGAGACTATATTGCTATGTCGGGTAGCTTTAGGACTCACAAGCATGCCTCTATGTGCCTTAATTGTAACTTTTTACGTGTTATGAGTTGTAATTACTGTTGAGGTGATATGGAAATGTGAAACCTTATGATTTAAATCCCAGTTGACTATCCGTGGTATTGGCACAGTCCTGTTGAATTCACTATTGAGTTGGTACACAAATGTACTTATATATATATATATATATATATATATATATATATATGCACTTGTTATCGAGTTAGAACACGAGTCGCAGGTATGATGCGCGATCGTGGGTCAGCTTATTACTATATCGAGTGTACCTAATGCTTTAGCTATATCTTGTTATATATCATATGTTGGACCTTAGTGAGTGTCTAGTCGACCTCTCGTCACTACTCCTTCGAGTTTAGACGGGATACTCACTAGGTACATATTTATTTATGTACTCATGCAACACTTTTTCTTCTGTACTTGACTGTACAGGTCCGGAGGTTGGTACTTCTGATTATCGGGGCAGTGCTAGGTACAGACTTGCGTTGATTAGACTTCACGGTGAGCTGCTCTTCCTGGCGATCCTTGGCAGCACCCTGAAGTTTCCTTTTGTCATTTTCCCGTCTATTTCATTCAAACTGTGGACTTGTATATATATTATCCTTGTATATTCAGAGAGTTGCCCGTGACACTCGTGACACTAGTTCCTGGCACACACGTAGTGTATCATTTGGGTTTTGGGCTGTATATTCATACATATGCTTTATTTTGGCCAGTTATTGTTATTATTTTATTTTCATATCAAGTTATAATCATGTTTAATTGTTTTAAACTTGTAAATATTGACTTGTTTAATCAAATGGGAAGCGCAACACCTAGTGTAATTCATATTGGCTTGCCTAACCCTATTGTTGGGCACCATCGCGACTCGCATTAGGATTTTGGTCGTGACAACGTGGTATCAGAGCTTTAGGTTCATGTAGTATCACGAGTCACGGGTAGACCCAGTAGAGTCTTGCGGATCGGTGCGGAGATGTCTGTACTTATCTTCAGGAGACTATAGGGTGTTAAGAAACTCCTCTTCATTCATGTGCTCAAAATTGTTGTTCTATTCTATTACAGATGGTGAGGACACGAGCATCTCATGTTCCTGACCCGGGAGAGTCTGCTACCCCCGCCGCTCGAGGTCCTGGTAGGGGCAGGGGTAGGGCACCTGCCCGAGGTAGTGGGACGAGGGCATCCCAGAGCTGTACCAGTTGCACCGTTAGAGGATCCTATCATCGAGGAGCGAGGCGAGGTGCCTCCAGTAGCTCTTGCTCCAGCAGAGTTTATGACGGCGCCAGGCTTCCAGGAGGTCATGGGCCGCATGTTGAGATTCATGGACACTATGTCCCAGGCTGGCATACTTCCAGCAGATCCTGCCACTTCCCAGGCGGGAGGGGGAGTTCAGACCCCTACCGCTCAGGCCACAGGACAGGCAGCAGCAGCACACCACACTCCGGATACACCGCCCGTGGGTGGAGTTCAGCCTGTAGTAGCAGTGCCAGAGCCCAGGCCAGTTGCAGAGGGTGACCAGCAGAAGATGCTAGATAGATGGACCCGACTTCTCCTTCCAGTCTTCGGGGGTGAGGACGCCCAGGATTTCATCGACAGGTGCAGGGACAGACTGCACAATATGAGAATATTGGAGTCGCACGGGGTAGACTTCACTACATTTCAGCTAGAGGGCATAGCTCGCCGCTGGTGGCAGTCATATATTCTCAGCAGGCCAGTGGATTCTCCTCCTATCACTTGGGACCAGTTTACTCAGCTATTTCTGGACAGATACATTCCACCGTCTGAGAGGGAGGAGCTTCGGGGTCAGTTTGATGGGTTAGAGCAGGGGCAGATGTCTGTGACTGATTATGAGGTGAGATTTTCAGAGTTATCCCGCCATGCTCTTATGATATTTCCCACTGATGCCGAGAGGGTGCGGTGGTTTGTGGCAGGCTTACATCCAGGTATCAGGACCTCTATGGCCAGAGAGGTAGAGATGGGTACCCCGTATCAGCTTGTAGTCGAGATAGCTCGACGGATTGAGGGATACCGACTGAGGAGTAGAGAGCAGGCAGGACAAGAGGGCCATATTTTCAGGTGATTTCAGGGGTGCTCCAGCTAAGGGCAGGGGTCATTTCGGAGGCGGTCGGTCCAGCAGGACTTCATATGCAGCACCTCTATTACCTCCCAGGGGTGTTCCAGTGAGGCCTCAGTTCAGTTCCATGTCAGAGCGCTCCTACCGTCCTCCATCCATCCACAGTTCACCCAGTGGTTACTCCACCCGTCAGAGATCCTCTGGTTCCTATTTCAGTGCGGTGTCATATAATTCTCATCGCACTCAGGCCGTTCAGGACTCTTATTCTTTAGGACAGCAGGATATGTCACATTTGAGATGCTTCGAGTGTGGGGACTTAGGCCACGTGAGGAGGGATTGTCCCAACTATCGGGTCAAGGCCGTGCAGTAGAGTCACCAGCCTATGATTTCAGCACCAGGAGTTTGACCGCCTAGAGGTGGGGGTCAGGTTGGAAGGGGCAATCCTAGAGGGGGAGGCTAGTCGGGCGGGGGTCAGTCAGCTCCAGCTCATCCTAGGGGAGCTTAGTCTTCAGGTGCTACAACCAGGTTCTATGCTATTCCGGCCAGATGACATGCAGTGGCCTCAGACGCTGTGATTACAGGTATTATTTCAGTCTGTGGTAGAGAGGCTTCAGTGTTATTTGATCCAGGGTATACATACTCATATGTTTCAGCATTATTTGCTCACTTTCTGAATGTTCCTCATGAGTCCTTTGGTTCTCCCCTATATGTGTCTATTCCCGTGGGCGATTCTGTGGTGGTAGACCGAGTCTACCGATCTTGTGTGATTACCTTCTTCGGGCTTGAGACCAGAGCCGACCTGTTATTGCTCGACGTTGTTGATTTCGAGGTTATTTTGGGCATGGATTGGCTATATACTCATCATGTTGTGTTGGATTGCCATGCCAAGACAGTTACTTTAGCCATGCCTGAGACGCCGAGGTTGGAGTGGAGAGGTTCTTCAGTTAGTACTTTCAGCCAGGTCATCTCCTTTATGAAGGCTCGGCATATGGTCGGGAAGGGGTGCTTAGCCTACCTTGCTTATGTGCGGGACACCACCGCCGAGTCTCCTACCATTGATTCAGTGCCTGTTGTTCGAGAGTTTCCAGATGTGTTTCCTTCAGATCTTCCAAGCATGCCTCCAGATCGGGACATTGATTTCTGTATTGATTTGGCTCCAGATACTCAGCCCATTTCCATTCCCCCGTATCGTATAACTCCTAAGTAGCTAAAGGAGCTGAAGGAGCAGCTTGAGGAGTTATTGGCTAAGGGATTCATCAGACCGAGTGTGTCGCTGTGGGGTGCTCTAGTCTTATTAGTGAAGAAGAAGGATGGGTATATGCGGATGTGTATTGATTACCGCCAGTTGAATAAGGTGACCATCAAGAACAAGTATCCCCTGCCGTGCATTGGTGATTTGTTTGACCAGTTGCAGGGTGCTCGTGTGTTCTCTAAGATCAATCTGAGATCGGGGTATCACCAGTTGAGGATTCGGGCTTCAGATGTTCCGAAGACTGTGTTCCGCACCAGATATGGTCACTACGAGTTTCTAGTGATGTCTTTTGGCTTGACTAATGCCCCAACAACATTTATAGACTTGATGAATAGAGTATTCAGACCGTATATTGACTCCTTCATCATTGTCTTCATTGATGATATATTGATCTACTCATGGAGCCTGGGTGAGCACGAGCAGCATTTGAGGGTTGTGCTCTAGACCTTGCGAGAGCAGAAGCTATATGCTAAGTTCTCCAAGTGCGAGTTCTGGCTAGAGTCGGTAGCATTTATGGGGCATGTGGTATCCGAAGAGGGTATCAAGGTTGATCCTCAGAAGATTGAGGCTGTTCAGAGTTGGCCGCGTCCTACCTCAGCTTTAGAGATCAGGAGTTTTATGGGTTTAGCAGGCTATTATCGTCAATTCGTGGAGGGGTTTTCTTCTATTCCAGCTCCATTGAATAGATTGACTCAGAAGAATGTCCCGTTTCGGTGGTCCGACGATTGTGAGGCGAGATTTCAGAAGCTCAAGTCAGCATTAACCTCAGCACCAGTTCTCGCTTTACCTTCTGAGTCTGGGATATATACGGTGTATTGCAACGCTTCACGCGTCGGGTTAGGATGTGTGTTGATGCAGGATGGCAGAGTTATTTCTTATGCTTCGCGCTAGCTGGAGGTTCATGAAAAGAATTATCCGGTGCACGACTTGGAGTTGGCGGCGATTGTTCATGCTTTGAAGATTTGGCGGCACTATTTGTATGGCGTGTCTTGGGAGGTGTATACTTACCACCGAAGCTTGCAACACTTGTTTAAGTAGAGGGACCTTAATTTGAGACAGCGCAGGTGGCTGGAGTTGTTGAAGGACTATGATATCACTATTCTGTATCAACCGGGCAAGGCAAATGTGGTGGCAGATGCTTTGAGCAGGAGGGTAGTGAGTATGGGTAGCTTGGCCTACGTTGGGACTAAGGAGAGACCTTTAGCCTTAGACATTCAGTCTTTGGTCAGCCGCTTGGTGACATTGGACCTTTCAGAGCCTCGTCGAGATTTAGCTCATATGGTTGCTCAGTCTTCATTATTGGGAGAGATTAAGGATCGACAACTTAATGATCCATGTCTAGCACAGCTTCGGGAGACGGAGGTCCAGGGTATGGCCAAGGAGGTTACATTGGGTGAGGATGGTGTTCTGACACTCCAGGGCCGATTGTGTGTCCCTGATATTGATGGCCTGAGGGAGAGTATTCTAGCCGAGGCGCATAGTTCTCGGTTTTCTGTTCATCCAGGAGCGACGAAGATGTATCGTGATTTGAGGCAGCATTACTGGTGGAGGCGGATGAAGAAGGATATTGTGCAGTATGTGGCTCGGTGCCTTAATTGTCAGCAGGTCAAGTACGAGCATCAGAGGCCAGGAGGCCTATTTTAGCAGATGCCCATCCCTGAGTGGAAGTGGGAGCACATCACTATGGACTTCGTGGTTGGGTTGCCTCGGACTTTGCGGAAGGTTGATGCGGTTTGGGTCATTGTAGATAGATTGACCAAATCGGCACATTTCATTCCTGTGGCTACTACCTAAACTTCAGAGAGGCTGGCTCAGATTTACATGAGAGAGATTGTCTGACTGCATGGTGTGACGGTGTCTATTATATCAGATCGAGGTCCTCAGTTCACCTCGCACTTCTAAAGAGCTTTGCACTGTGAGATGGGCACTCAGATAGACCTCAGTTCAGTATTTCATCCTTAGACTGATGGCCAGTCAGAGCGCACGGTTCAGATATTGGAGGATATGCTCAGGGCTTGTGTGATTGATTTTGGGGGTCAGTGGGACCAGTTCTTGCCTTTGGCGGAGTTTGCGTACAATAATAGTTATCAGTCCAACATCGAGATGGATCCATTTTAGGCTTTGTATGGTCGACGATGTCGTTCTCCCATTGGGTGGTTTGAGCCTGGCGAGGCTAAGTTATATGGCACAGATCTGGTGAGAGATGCCTTGGAGAGAGTGAAATCGATTCAAGAGAGGCTTCGCACAGCTCATTCTAGACAGAGGAGTTACGCAAATCAGCGGGCGCGTGATATAGCATTCATGGAGGGAGACAAGGTTCTGCTGAAGGTTTCGCCGATGAAGGGCATTATGAGGTTCGGGAAGAAGGCAAGCCGAGCCCCAGGTTTATTGGTCCTTTCGAGGTGTTGAAGCGGGTCGGAGAGGTTGCTTATGAGCTTGCTTTGCCTCCAGCCTTATCAGGAGTTCATCCAGTTTTCCACATATCCATGCTTCAGAGATATCACGCCGACTTCTCTCACGTGGTTGATTACAACACGATTCAGTAAGATGAGTAGTTAGGCTACGAGGAGGAGCTAGTTGCTATTGTTGACAGGCAGGACCGCCAGTTGAGGTCCAAGACAGTTTCTAATGTTAAGGTCCAGTGGAGGGTCCAACCAGTTGAGGAGGCGACTTGGGAGTCCGAGGAGGACATGCGGAGCAAATATCCACAACTATTCAGCACTTCAGGTACGGTTCTAGGCCCATTCGAGGACGAACGTTTATTTAAGAGGGGGAGAATGTAACGAACCGACCGGTCATTTCGCGTATTAGGATCCCGATCCCTTAAATGAAACCTTCCAAAGCGGATTTTCGTGCTTTATGACTTGCGGGGACGGGTGGTTCAGGATTCGGGAAAGGTTTGAGTGCTTTAGGAACAATTGGTTTCTTAAGGTTTGCCTATTTGGCCAAGTTTTACTTCGGTTAACATTTTTATCAAACGATCTTGGAATCAATTTTTGACAGCTCCAGTAGCTTCGTATGAAAATTTTGAACTTGGGCGTATGTTAGGAGCGGAGTTTCGATGACCCGGGAGCATTTCGGTGCCCAAAATAGAAATCAGGATTTCCTTAAGTTTGAAATTTGGATTGGAATTTGATTTTATGCTATCGAGGTCCGAATGGAATTTCGAGATCGGGAATAGCTCCGATATGTCATTTATGACTTGTCTACAAAATTTGAAGTCATTCCGAGTTGTATAGGTCGGTTCGGCGCGTCGTTATAGAATTCGAGAAAAGCTAAGTTCTTAAGTTATAAATTCAGGGGGTTTGGAAGGTGATTTTGAGTTTTAGCGTTGTTTTGAGTGTTTCGTGGGCTCGAGCAAGTCCGTATAATGATTTGGGACTTGTTGGTATATTTGGACAGGGGCTTGGGTGGGCCCAGGTGCCTCTCGGACCCCGCATGAGGCCAAAAACCAGCTAAAAACACTGTTGGTGCAGCTGTAGCTGGTGTGACCGCAAGTGCGGTTGCCCAGCCGCTGGTGCTGCACCGCTCCTGCGGTCCCAACCTCGCAGGTGCGCAACTTTCGCAGGTGCGGACCATTTTCTGCAGGAGCGGGACCGGAGGTGCGGCCCCCAACTCCGCAGGTGCGAACCCAGCTCCCCTGGCCATTTTCCGCAGGTGCGGCCATTTCCTCGCAGGTGCGGTCCCAGAGTCGCAGGTGCGGAAACCCCTGTAGGCAGCCTGTATTTAAATGTCAAAACTGGGTTTTCTTCATTTACACTCATTCCAACCTCCATTGAAGGGTTCTAAGAGCTTGAGAAAACCATTCCTCGACCCATTTCCAGTAGAGGTAAGTAATTTCACTCTATTTTACTAGTTTAATTCATGAATTGTCAAGGGAATTAACTACTAAATCTTAGAAAAATCTAGGTTTTGAGTAGTAAATGGGATTTTTGAGAATTTGGTGAATTATCCAGATTTTTGTTGTGAATTCAAGTAAAAGCTGCATAATTACGATCCTTAGGCTACGAGTGAGTGATCCCTTCGAGATTTTTCAGAATCCGAGCGCGTGGGCCCGGGGTTGAAATTCCAAAATCCGTCAAGAATGGTGAATTTGGGTTAATAGCTTAATCCTTCTTCCTTGATCATGAATTTATGTAATTCTTCTATATTTGGCTAGTTGCGAGCTGTCGAGGGTAGATTTCGGAGATTCGGGCACATCCTTGATCTGAGGGGTGATTTCGTCACGAGGTGAGTCTCCTTTCTAACCTTGTAAGGGGGAAATGTCCCCATAGGTTCCTTGTTGCTATGTGTATATGTTGTGGGGGACACGTACGTACCAAGTGACAAGAGTCCGTACGTGGCGACTATATTGTTATATCGGGTAGCTTTAGGACTCACAAGCATGCCTCTATGTGCCTTAATTGTAACTTTGTACGTGTTATGAGTTGTAACTACTGTTGAGGTGATATGGAAATGTGAAACATTATGATTTAAATCCCAGTTGACTATCTGTGGTATTGGCACAGTCCTGTTGAATTTACTGTTGAGTTGGTACACACATGTACTTAT
>ML247480.1:11987-42944 GCA_005239495.1 Nicotiana undulata | reverse complement strand
CCGCGAAGACTATTCAACCTCGCCCCCCACGCGCCTGCCTTATCCCTACGCGATCGCGAATCCTCTCACGTGATCGCAATGCCTGACCTGCCCGACCTTTGCGATCGCGGATGCCTTTATGCGATCGCAGAGAACAAAAATGCTTCCCCTCACAATTGAACTACGCGATCGCGATTCTCCCTACGCGATCGCAGAGAAGAAAAACCTGCTGCACAAAAACCAGAAACCAGCAATGTTTTCAAGTCCGAATGAGTCCGTTAATCACCCAAAATCAATCCCGAGCCCCTCGGGACCCCAACCAAACTTACCAACATATCCCATAAAGTCATTCAAACTTATTTGCACTCTAAAAACATCAAAACTAACATCAAAACACCAAAATTATAGCCATTTCCTCCACCACTTAGTCTCCCTGTTAATGAAATACATAATCCGCAATGAAGTAGAAATATCGCGAGTCTCGACACCATCCAATGTAAATATTAAACTCTAGCCACAATCGCTATGCCACCACTCAATCTTCCTGGGTATGAACTCATCAATGACGCATGAGAATCAAATTCTTTCCACAATTAAACAACATGAAAACCTTTCAATACAAACTCGAGACTATACGCCACATCAAGATAGAAATCAACACCCATTATCCCTTTTTCCACCTCAAACAAACTCTTATCGTCACATTCAAATCACCCAATTATAGCCCGCAGCCACATCCTACTCGTTATTTAGTCGTCAAACCACTCGCCTGTCATAATATCCACTCATAGGGACACTACCAGGCGTATAAGTCCAAAAACACATGCTCACACAACGACATCCTCGTACTCAAGCTACAGTCACAACCCGGCGTCAAGTCCTCCAGACTGACCCATTAATAATTTAAACAAATGTTTTTAGAACATTGGAAATCTTATTGCGAAAAATAGAAATGCAAAAAAGGAAATCATTAGCAAATGAAAATAGACAATGTTTGTTCAGCCTTGCTACCCCGGGACTCGTCGGGCCCTGGATGTTCGGACGGTCCAGTTCTTAAGGAATGATCCTTTGCTCACGATTTGGATGGAAGGGCCTTCCTCCTCCTCCTCTTCCTCCTCAACAATGACACAACATTCCATATCATCATCTTCCAAGAATAGATTCTTCAAGGCTGCCAGTGCTTCTTTTTCTTTTGACCCCCATATGATATCGGCTTGCTGAAAGTTCTACTCTAGATGCGGTATACGCTGTTCCAATGGGTAATAAGGGCCGCTCCATGAGGGCGACCAATTCTTGTATTCTTGCCATGTATATTTGTATCCCATCCCAAAAGTGGTGCCATGGTGCTTGAGTTGTATTGGCTTGGAGATTCCCTGAAGATTCTTGCCGAGTCCTCTGCTAGGCTCGTACTCATTCCATTTCAGTATGCTTTCGATCTTATTGTCCCACCACTTATCTTTTTCTATTGCGTTGACCCGCTCGATATGGTGGTTGGTTTCTCTGCCAAGCCTTCTTCTACCTTCAATCACCGGGATGGTCTAGCGACTATAGATAGGGTTGCTTCCATCTCCATGGATGATCCTGGTGGTTCCATTCAAATTTCACTGCTTGATGCAATAATGATGCCACAACCCCAACAGCATGTATCCATGGTCGTCCAAATAACAGTTTGTAGGACGCCGATATGTCTATCACCTGAAATTCAACCTTGAACCATGTGGGTCCCATTTGCTGAAAAAGACTGATTTCCTCGATAGTAGACCTCTAAGAGCCATCGAAAGCTTTTACATTCATAGATCCTTCTCTTATCTCGTACAATCCATTTCCCAACTTCTTGAGAGTTGTCAGCGGACAGATGTTGAGGCTGGATCCTGATGAGTGGCGAATTTACCACTCATTTTGGCTTCTTTTCAGTAGATTTTGTGTTGCTCAATGGATATTTTAGGTTGCTATCAGTGTATAATTGTTCTATTTGCACGAAAATGATGCCATGAAGTGGTTGAAGTCAAATTGGAATGAAATTGAGCAAAAAGATGTTGAAACGGGCAGAAAACCTTCAGTTATTCCGCACCTGCGGATCTTTTGTTGTAGTACACAAGGTGTAAACACTCAAGACCATGCAAAAGAGAGTTAAAGAAGAGAAAAGAGGAGGAAAATGGCCGAATGCGATCGCATATGCAACATGCGAATCACATTTCGAGCCTAGAGATCGCATACCGCAACAGAAAGTTGAGTCAAATTCAAGGAGTGAAATGCGGTCAAATGTGCGACCGCATATCTCAAATGCAAACCGTATTTAAATCACGTCACCATCTGATGCCTGAAGCTACACTGCAAATGCGACGCACGAATGCGATCACACATCACTAATGCGGACCGCATCTCTCTTTCAAATGCGATGAACCTCCGGAACCTAGGGTTTTGATATGTGACGAAGAAAGTGAAGATGCGAATCTCATCCCTGATATGCGACAGGAATGCGATCGCATCTATGCCCGACAGGGGTGTTTTTGTCTGCTTTTCACCCGAATTTTGGCCCACTATAAAAGGATTTATCTTGGCAAATCTTGGCATATCTTTGGATATATCTTCAGCTTTGTAAATATAATATAGAGAGAGAAGAACAAGCTTTGAAGCTAGGGCTTTGCACACTCACTTGGGTCTTGAAGATTTCATCATTTTGGTTAAGGATTCCTTACCCATTTATGTTTATTTCTTCATTTCCTTGTTTTGTATTGAATATCTAAGTGTGTAGTATTTTTCCAACACTTGAATCTTGTTTATGGGAATATTCATAGTTAAAGTGTGGATTAAATACCTTGTTGTGCTTATGTATTGAATGATTTTATTATATTTATGAAGTGGGTGTTTGTTATTTTAATTATTCTTGTTCTTTAATGTTTCCAAAGGGATTAGCTAACCCTAGGACTCGCCCATTAACTCCGAATTAATTTTGGAAAAGATTATTTGGGGTTGGGAAAGATTAATTAACAAGAACTTGAGGATTTAACCCTCATTTTATAGATTCTACCTAGGGATAGGATTGAACTACTTGTAGCCAAACCCGGAAGTGCTTAATCTCCTAATTGGGCTAGGAATAATTCATTTAGGAAGTCTTGTTAGTCTTTGGGAAAAGTTAATTAAGAAATATTATCCGTGGCTAATTAACATAACTCACTCATATTTGTAAAATCGTGAAATACATTGGATCGTTACTTGAGTGTAATTTCCGATGCATTCATTCTTGTTGCCATTGATCATTTTACTCGCTTTCTAGGTTAGTTTATATTTTCGCATTTAGCTATAAACAATTATCAAAAACCCAAAATCTTAATTATTTGGCATTGCGCGATAAGTGATAACTCTCTAGCATTCCTTAACGCCCTCATATTGTTCTCTGTGGGATTCGACCCCAACCTTGTTGGGTTACTATATTTGACAATGATCACTTTCAATCTTTTAAGGTGTAAATTGAGCGTATCAGATCCCCTGTCAATCAGAATCCTGGTGATGAAGTAGTCCTCACATTACATAGTGATGTGTGGTGCTCTGTTGTGACCTAACCCTTCAGGTGGTAGTTCGTCCTCGTGAAAAGTGATCTTATGACTTTTCAGCACCTGCCCTACCATATTGGCCATTTCCCCACTAGTGATGTTATTTGGCACATATGCCTCGTTCAGTACTTTTATCAAAGCATTCATGTGCGTCTCCGAATTCTGTAGCAATGACAAAATGGATATCTGGGCTATGATTTTGTTTAACTGATCGATGACTGAGTATTCTTTGTCCTGCACCTTCCTCCAAAAATCATATGGTCCTATCTCAATGATGGGTGGTCTATTGGAAGCTTGTTTGCTAGATTCTGCCAAGTGTTCAGGTGTATAGACCCTGCCGGTCCTTGTCATTCCCTGTGCAGCAATAGATTCTTATACCGTGACTTTACCCTTCCTTCTTGCCTGAGCTACATAGTCCCAAGGTACAACGTTGGTGTAGAAAGGCGGCGTGGTTGACACCGTCACTGTGATTGGTGCGGCTACCTTCACTTCAAATAGAACAGGTTCCTTAGCACGTGGCATAACTTCAACCTCGAATGGCGCAGGTGCATCTGCAGGTGGTGTCGTTTCAAACTCAAATGGGACTGACGTAGTTTCCTTAACATCCCTGGATAGCTGAATCTGGACTATAATAGGATTAAGTGTGACTGCCGGCTTCTTTGGGTCAACACTTTCTATGGTCAACCCGATCGACCCCTCTAGGTCCAAATCTTCTTCTATCTCTATCATGTTCACGCCTCCACCCTTATGGTCTAGGAGTGGATTCTTGCAAATATTGGGAGTAGCCTCCTTTGCTTGGATGACCTTATTATCGATCAGAGATTGAATCTTATCTTTCAGTGAGCGGAATTCCTCAATTGTGTGCCCCTTCATGCCGGAATGGTATTCACATGTCTTATTTGGATTGACCCATTGAGAGGGATTCTCAAGGGTCACGACAGGGATAAGAGTGACATAACCAACAACTTTCAGTCTTTCATATAGTTGGTTAATGGGCTCAGCAATGGAAGTATATTTCTTGGGCGGCCTGCACTTGAAGTTCGGTCGAGGTGTCGATAAATTTTGACGAGCAGGGGGTGATTGGAACTGAGACGGTTGAGAGTTTTAAGTATGATAAAAAGGGGTTGGTTGGGAATATCTGGGAGAAGTAAGATGATAGGTAGGTGGTGGAGATGACTGATATGTTGGTGGAGGTGCTGATTGATATGTGGGCGGGGGTGCTTGGTAGGTGAGTGGAGAGGTTCGATATGTTAGTGGGGATTTAGGTCCTTGTCCAACCATTACGGTACCCACATCTTTCTTCTTGGATATGCCACTAGACTGAAGGGCCTTGTTCGTAGCTTGTAATGCTTCAAAATTAGTAGACATTCCTCTTTTAATTCCCACTTCAACTCTCTCAACCAACTTGATGATGTCAGAGAATTTGTGGTTTTCAATCACCATCATCCGCTCATAATACTGTGGGTCTTATGCCCAGACAAAGAATTTTTTCATTTGTTCTTCGTCTAGGGCAGGCCTGGCCTTAACTACTTCAGATCTCTAACGAGTAGCATACTCGCGAAAAGTTTCAGTGGGCTTCTTTTTGAGGTTCTGAATATAGAATACATCTGGGGCATTCTCTGTATTGAACCTGAACCGGTCCATTAAATCTGACGCCATGTTTACCCAATTGCACCATTTCTTAGGGTCTTGGATGTTGTACCAAGACAGAGCATTCCCTGTGAGGCTCCTCATAAATAGCTTCATACGAATATTTTCATATTTTATCACTCCAACCAATTTATCACAATAAGTCCTCAGATGGACCCTAGGATTGCCTGTGCCGTCGAACATCTCAAACTTAGGAGGTTTGTAACCCTCTGGTAGTTCAACATCGGGCTGTATGTAGAGATCTTCATAGTTCAACCCTTTACCTCCCTTGCTTCCTTGAACACCTTGAACTCGGCTAGTCAGCTTCTTGAGTTCTTCGGCCAGATTCTTGATAAACATATCCTTCTCACAGGATTCGTGTGTGTATGAAATGGGTTGGGTGGAATGAGGTAAAGTCTCCATGTTGATGGGGTTGTTGTGATGGCTTGGAGTCTAGGTATAGAGGTGGTCATTTGTGGAGTTTTGTGGCTTGGGGACGATCAACATGGTGTTTCTCGGAGTGTGGAAAGCATTGTATTGTGGTGGGATAGTTGGATTTTTCATATGCTGGTGAGTTATGGGAGGATCTTTCTTGTTTGGGATATTCTGAGGAGGTATGGGATTTCGGGTGTTTGGATGGTTGACATCTAGAACACTAAGTGAGAAGGATAAATTTGCCAAGTTCTGGACATGCTCAAGCTCCCCTTGGAGCTTCAAAAACCTTTGCTCGAGTTTCGACATAGCGTCGTTCTGGACCTGAGTACCTTGACCGTCAGAAGCTTCTGTTCGTTCAGCTGTCACTGTGTTTTCCTTTCTGATATTGCTCAAATCTTCCATTTTGCCTTTGACTTTGCTTTTTTCCTTTAGGTGGACTAAGAGGAGGAGAAGGCGGAGGGCCCCTGGATCTTGTATAGTATGATGATAATTCCAGAATGCACGAACCAACCTTTGGGGAGGGGAATAATCAAAATAAAGAAAACAAAACAAAAACAAAAGGTAGTTGGTCAGTGAGGGTTATGAGAAAATATTGCAGTATTTTAACACATAGTGCAGGAATAAAAACTTGTCCTAATTTGGGAGCCTCATTGTACCCGAGGTAGGCCTAAGGACAAATTGATTCGGAGAACTTAGGTGCCAAAATGCCTCATTTCATTAATTTAAATAGACGAATCCAAAAGGACACTAAAATAATAAGCAGGGAATAAAGTCACTAATGGCCATTGGTCTTATTACTTTGATAAAAGCAAAAAGGAAAACCTAGCCTACTCGGTCCCAGAAGAACCTTCCCCAGATTTGGCATCCTTGATTCCATCGAACAGGTTCCCCAGCTCACGCAGTCCCAGCAGTAGGTACGCTCTGTCCAGATGACCTCCTTCGTTTCCCTCAGGTTTCTGACAGTCTTCGACCCTCTTGATGATTTTACCTTCCAGCTCTACTATGCCTCGCTCCAAGTATTCCAACTTCCTGTTGGGGCGGATGTCCATGTCTTTCCATTCTTCGATCAACCTTTTGTTGGTTTCATGTATCTCACGGTGCTCATTCTCAAACTCGTGGATCCTCTTGCGCAAACGACAATACTTGACTTGAGCCTCGGCACTCTCGTCTATGATTCTGTGGCCTCGAGTGATCCCTGGCCTGACTAACCCATCCAAGTCGTCTTCTAACCACGCCAGGTAGAAAGGTGCACATCCTGTGTGGTACCTGTCTGGTTCAATTGTGTTCTTCTCCATTATGATCTTGTAGTTCCACATATGTTGGGCTTGGCACTTGTAGGGAACATCATCATCCTGGATGTCAGCTCGGAAATGGCTCATCTTGTCGACCCTTGGCACAACTTGCTTTCTGCCTGCTTGTCTCATGACTCTGAGAGGAACATAAGGATATATACCTCTCAACCGGATTAGCACCAGGTGTGGTGCATCCCTGGACCTGGCGATGAATTCGTCCGTTAGGAACCACTCGAACATCCACTGTACCTGCTCTTCAGTTAGGTTATCAAATAACTCTACCCACTCCTTGGCAGTCTCTGGCTGAGCAAACCTATTGGGAATATATGTCATCTGCTTGGGGTGAAGGACGGCAATGTGATCGTTCCAAGCCCTTCGCGGAAGTTCTTGGTGGTATTTTCCCTTTTGGAGATGTTCTAGGAGCCATTGTTGTAGTAACAAATTGCAGCCTTTGAAGTGCTTAGCTCCTCCCTAACAACGTTCCAGAGCTCGGTAAATATCTTCTATGATCATCTGGACAAAGCTGAAGGCTTGCCCGTCAATTCCCTCCATCAAAGCCTTGGTTACCATATCCAACCTGATGTGGATCCTTTCCTTCTTTGTCGGAAACACTATGAGTCCCAGAAAACATGCAATGAATACAAATACCCTACGGTGGATATGCCCCAAAGATGTAATGGCATATTGGTCATGGTGGGTACGGTATGAATTGCTATGACCGTACCTTTCATATAAGTACTCAAAGGGTATGTATGATTGTTTCAAACATTCTAACTCGGCGTTCTTCTTCTGACCCATCATTTTCAGAAATCCTTTGCTTGTGCAGTTGTCAGGTACCAACAACCCGGGAGTTTCCCAGACTAACCCAGATAGTCCTCCTATCTCTTCTAGAAGCGGTGTCATTTCGATATTCCCAAAGCAGAATGAAGCTCTTTCACTATCCCAAAATAAGGTGGCAGCCTCTATCAATATGTTGTTGGTTTGGATGTCTAGGAGAGATGGTAAATTACCCAGGTATTTCTTGACGTGTTTCTTTTCACTGGAGGAAAGGTCTTCCCACTAGTTCAGGAGCATGGGATGGATATTGCTGACCATACCGAATCTGGGGACTTCGTTCCTCATATTTCTGCAAGACAAACATAGTTAGGCCCTTACCCCCACCAGACTCGACTATTTATACACTTATGATTAGCATACAAGCATTTATTTCTCCAAATAAATGCACAAAACGTGATTATGTCCGTTGGGATTATGAAAACCTCGGTGGACTTTGGACAAGGCTGTCTTAAAGGGTTATTGTGCGGACGACACATTAACCCAGCTAGGTTTGACCATGATGCATGCACATTATAACAGAGTATGGTTTCTATGGGGGTTTTAGATAGGTACCCTTGAGCAGACAACTCAAGGGGGAAGGCACGGAACCATCGACTGCACCGCTAATCGACCGGTTTTACCGCAAATAAGCCTTTCCAAATTTAAGGGTGATAAAATAGGAAGAGCTCAACCACTCATCAAGCGTTGCTATAGGATTTGTTTAGGCACGAGTGGAATATGATGTTGAGCATGATTTATGCAGCAATAAGTAAGCAATAAATAACATGTTGTCACGTATTTGCACATTATGAAAGCGGTAAATACAACGGTTATAATTTAAAGCGGTTACAAAGGGAAACAAGGAGACATGTCAGTTTTGCTTTTGAGAAATATTAAAGACTTGAAAGAAATAAACAATTACTTTCACATAGAGGGGAAAGGGAAAGGGTGCAAATATTAACAAACTAAAGGCACAAGTTCACAAAGCAATTTGAAATGGTAAAAGCCTAAAATCCCCAGCAGAGTCGCCATGCTGTCGTGCCCCCATTTTCCTCTCCTTTCCGATCATTCAGGGTTTTTGACATTATTGGGACAACTAGTTTCCTATTGTGCGTTAGGGAACCTACTAAGGGTCATCGATTGCATAACCAGAGATTGGGTAAGGGCTTGAAATTACTTCAAGGGGAAGGTGTTAGGCACCCCTCAAAGTCCACAATGGTGGTTCCCGTCCAAACAAGCTTTGTGAATTTTAAACAAGTAAGCAATTAGGCATATACGTAAACAAACAAAAGGTTTTGAAAAGATTCGCAGTCTAAGCACACATATGTGCTAATGTTTAAAAGATTTAAGGTATAAGCACATGTATAAGGTTTTGAAAGATTTACAATCTAAACACAGATGTGTAAGGGATAGGGGATTCCTAGGTTTATCCTATAGGATCACATCACTACAATGCCCGGTAATCATTCATCATAAAGGGGCTACACATGGCATTAGCGCAGCGATCATCATATCCATGTATACCCTTTACCCCACCCCTTAGCGGTTATCATGCGAGTTTTATTTAACGATCTCTATGCGTGTTGTTACCCGTCCCTTCTAAATGGTCCCGGAGGAAGCTAGGACCTTTAATATTGGCATTTCTAGACATAACCCCTAAGGTTTCTTAAAGGAGAAAATTCTAAGCGACATGCAAGAACAAATAAGACATAACAATTAAAGGCAGAATGGAACAGTTAAGAGGCCCAGGTTTACCTCCACAAATAATGCACATAAACAACACGTCTCAAATACAAACAAAAGGCAGTTTCATTAAACAGGACCCTAAGACATGATGTCTAGGTGAATATCAAAACATAGAAGATATGCAGCTTTGTTTTATAAACTCAGAAACAGCGGCCCTAATCAGTTTGCCTACTCATTTTAAGCTTGTTAGACATTAATCAGTAAACACAAAAGAAACAGTTTTCCAATTTTATACAGATTGATTACCTAAGGCTTTCCTAGGCGTGGGATCATGCATAATAATCACCGGGATGATTAAAATAGTTTAGAAGTTATTATTTTTTCTGCCTAAAAACATGTTATTCTAGGTGTTGCAAAAATATAGGGGTTGTTACCAGTTTTATTTAAAATAGGATAACCAAATGTGATACTGCTTTACACCTCTTTTATTAACCAGTAGTTTAAAACTAGGCGTTTTAAATATACCCTAGAGCATGGTATCTACTATGCACATGTTAATGCAGAATGACTTCAAGATATGCAGGATTCGTAAGGCATGGTTTCTAAATGCACAAAAATTTACAGAGTTGTTTAGGCATGATTCATGTAGGGACAATTTACATTGGTTATCCTAAGAACATGATTCCTAAGAGATAGTCATACATATGCACCAATGTCAATTGAAATGCTGAAGCGGTGAGCCTAAGCACATGATATCTAGTGCAAGCGACAATATTTATAAAGGCATGATTTCTAAATGCAGAGAACATGAGTTATGAATGCAATGTGTAACAACATTATGTTGATGCTGTTTATTAACCTAGGAGCAATATTTCTAATTGATTATCATAAACATGTATAAGTGTCAAACGCGATGCTGAAGCAGTAACACTAAGACCATGATATCTACCCATTGACATTTATAATATATAGCTACCCTCCCGTTTCACTAGCCATCCCCAATATTTGTTTACAATAATTATTACAAACTAGAATTTGAATGAATTACATAAATGGAGAAAAAAAGAAGAAGTTATACTATAGGGAGCCTGAAGCAGGCCCAGATTTCATAACCTCAAATGCCCAAGTATTTCATAGCCTTTTCATGTCCGGGTGTGTTAGAGTTCCCTAAAGACCTCAAGGATCTCGGGCAGTGCTCACACCCAGATTTCATAACCAGAACTGAGTAAGTGCAGTGTGGAAGTGCCAACCCCAGTGCATCAGAGTCCAGAGGGATCTCACAGGGATACCAAAGCAGTCACACACTTGAGGGGCAGAACTTAAAGACCTAAGAGTAGAATGAAAGTGCTTAACATAGTTTTGAAAAGGTTTTAATAGGAAATCAGTGTTGAAAGAGATTTAGTTGAAATAGTTGTATAAAATAAGAGAGAGAGTTGTTCAGTAAAACAGTTTTTGACAAGAGTTGTGGAATCAAACAAACAACATGCCAAACACAGAACCAAAACAGTTTAACAACACTCAACCTTCACACAGGGGTAATGGGAATTGGGGACATATAGAGCACATAATGTACATGCATAACAGTTCTTGTAGGGGTTTATGGGATTAGGGGTAGATAATGGTACCAACACAGTATGAATTTCAGAATCAGCATAGAATCAGACAACTTAGGGTAACCAAATTATTTTGCAAAGAAAGGTTCATACTAGAAACCATACAAATATAAGATAGAGCAGAGTCACATTGAGACATACTACAAGGGGGATTAAACATGCTGATCCTAGAAGGGGGTAGGATATACTAACATGCTGGGTGAAGCAATAGGTTAATTACATGTTGAAAAGCTAAACAACAGACAGAAGTAGACTGATGATTAGTAAACTAAAGCAGTAATTAAACACATTGAATTTGGGACTTGAATTGAAATCAGAACATACTAGTAAAGAGAGAGTAAACACAAAGTGAAGAACATGAGAGTGCAATAATTAGCCTTGGCTTACAGCCGGCTAATTCAGAACAACAACAAGTAATAAAGAAAGAAAACAGAAAGATTTGAGTGTGAGAGAGGGTTTTGAACTAATGTGTTCGTGTGTGTATGTGTTAATGAGAGAGCATATATATAATAGTTTGAAACTAGGTAGAATAAGAATCAGAATTAAGCAGTAATTATGGAACTAGGAATCAATCAAAGCAAAATTAGTCCGAGTACTCCTTAATTAAGGGAGTTACTTCAAACGGTAAACACATGTAACAAATAAGGAAAGATACCATTTATAGCTTAAGGAAATAGTTCAAACAGTAAGTATAGAACATGTAATTAGGCTAGGTTCAGAAAATCTTAACTAAGGAAAGACTTGTAAGACTTGATTGATAGTGTAATCACATAATAAGGCAAAAAAATAACTTATAGTTCAAAAATCAGTAGAGAATATTACCATAGAAGATCAGTAAAAGATATCAATCACAGGGAATCAGGGATTCAAATAGAAGACAATATTAATTAAAGGAGAGTACCACAAATGAACGGAATAAACATAATATAGGCGGGGAGAAGCAAAAGTCAGAAACCCTAATTAGCACAGTAGGGTAAAAATCACATAAAATCAGGGTTTCAACTAGAACATAGTACTGATTAGGGGAAATTGCCACAAATTTCTGTCAATACCGAAATAAACATAAGATAGGCAGAAGAAGCAAACTCAGAAAGCATAACGGGGTAGAAATCACAAGAAATCCAGAACATATTCATGAATAACAGACATGCGAACAAATTAGACGAACAAATAAGCAATGACAGTTCTCAGAATCCAGGATTAAGACCAAGAATTAGGGTTTTCAACATAATAAATAGGATAAAAGGGAAAAACTTAAATAACCGTTTAAACATAGTAAAAATTATAGAATAATACTGAAAATCAGAGGGAAAGTCATTTTGAAAAGGGGTTAAGAAACCCTAGTTTTGAAGACGAAGAGGCGTTTTTGAGAAATCAGAGAGATTCTCATGGAAAAAAGAAAAATAACTCAGAATACTCTTAGATATGTTACATATCAAAAGAGTCAAGGGATAAATTAGGGGTTTAGAGAGAGATAACTCAGAGATAGGGAGATTTCGGCTTAGAATCTATGGATCTAGCCGGAAAAATAGAAAGGTCTTACTCAGACGGGCCAAGGTGGCCTGAGAATGGAAAGAACCAGACCATAGGTGTGACATGAACAACCGTTGGTCCCTTGAGGACCTCGGGGTAGCAAGAATCCGGCATGTGGGGAGCCATGGAGGCTAAGGATGGTGGTGGAACCACCATTGTTACCGGCGAGCCAACGGCCGACGAGAGGAGATTAGGGTTTAGCAGTGAGAGATTGAGAGAGATGAGAGGAGATGATGGCGGAGAGTGATGAGAGAATGAGAGAAAGGGGGCAGGTCTTTTAGGTTAATTAAGGCAATGACGAATCTGCTCCGTTTATCAAAGTTGATCAACGGTTTAGTTTGAACAGGAATTGGGTCGGGTAGGATAGTTGATTAGGCCTTGGGGGTATTGGGCTGATTTAATTAGGTTTGGGTCTGGTTTAATTTAGGCTACAATTGAAATAAAATTAGGCTATTTGTTAAATACACAATTAAAATTAATTAAAATAATTTACAAAATAGCTAACAATTATAAAAATGAATTTCCACACATAGAAAATAGTTTTAAAATGATTATTTAGTATTAAAAATACAAGTGACTAATTTTTGGTAAGAAATAGTGCAAAACTATATGCTTGGGCTATAATTGCAAAGTTATTGCAATTATAGCCAAAAGATGCCAATATGGCTAATTATGAAATAATTTTGTTTAAATAGGACCATAAATAATAAATTAAATCAAGAAATGCTTTTGAAATCATTTGTGATGCAATTTTGTAATTATTTATTGGATCTAAAATGCTGGATAAATTAATGACAATGTAGAAAAATTATGGAAAAATACCAATTGCTATTAATGCATGATTTTGAAGATATATATGCAATTTAAAATATTTTTGGGAAACATTAGGTATCAAGAACAACAACAAGTGATTCGGGGACGCCCGACTATCGCCTTAAAATAAAATCCTTCGAAATTATTTTGGAAAGAACCGGTTAAAATCATGCTACCTTTAGTGTAAGCAAGAATTTCGAACATTTTCATGTCGGCTCGTATAAAAGAGTTTCGAACATTTTCATGTCGGCTCGTATAAAAGATTTTTGAACATTTTCATGTCGGCTCGTTTAAAAGAGTTTCGAACATTTTCATGTCAGCTCGAGAAAAGAGCTTCGATCATTTTCATGTCATCTCTCGAGGAAGAGTTTCAAACATTTTCATGTCGGCTCGTAAGAAAGAGTTTTTTCCGTTTATCATGACAACTCATAATCGAGGTTCTTTTGGACCGTCGAAGAGACGGATGAACGCGAAAAATCTTTAAGTGAATCTTTAAGCGGTGAAAAATACGGCCATACTAAAGTCGCGTAACAGCCTTAAAGCCAGCGCATAAAGTGTATTGGTAAAAATAGGCTTCACACGTGTACTAATTAGGATGACAAAGAAATCCATGTGGAGCAATGAAAACATGGCAACTGGACAAGGCTTTACGATGAGGTACGAGACAAAGAGGAATGGAACTACATACCCACGAGGTAATCAGATACGGGAATCTCAATCTAATTGAGGAGATGAAGAGACACGGTCAGAATGAATCAAGGCAGAATAAAGGGCAGATTCGAAGATCTTCAATTAATGATCCAAACGTTAGATAATCTTCACGCAAAAGTTACGATTAATCATTGTAACGTTACATTAATGCCATTATTAGTCATTAATGCTCAGCCACTGAAAAAAATACACGTTATATTAAGAAATTCCCTATAAAGGGAGTAAAATATAACTTGTAAGGAAACGTTCGAACCACTATTGAAATATACTTACTTTTACGCATCTTTACTGCTTTCTGTTTGCAAGTCTTATTATAATTACTAGCATATTTTCTTGGTTATCAGAAACCTGAGTACTTCTTAAAATAGCTTTGGTAGAGAATCTAATTCTTTGGTTAAACAAATTGGTTTCATTGCCGGGAATCTGATAATATTTGTTTTATCTCAAACTACTTTTTGTGAATCATGTCGAATGTCAATGATAACAACCAAAAGCTAATTGGAACTCCAGTTCCATCACCTGCAGGATCCCCACGAAGTTCTAGGGATCAGTCCCCAGGGAGGTCTATGACTCAAAACAATGATCACAATGGAAATGAACAAACAGGAGAATAAGATCCTGTAAAGCAAATGGTTGGTGAATATGTGACTCAAGCCTTACAAGGTTTCATGAGGGGGTTACCAGCTGTATAACCTACACCTCCTCCTAACAACACTGCAACTGTAGAAAAATCCACAATCCGGATTAGAAAACTCGGGAAGTAGAAGCACTCCGAATGAGTCCCTCGAAGCAAGACCAGGTATGTTCAATAATCCAGAATTACAATCTTTATTACTAACCTTGCAGAAATAGGTGAAGGAACAAAATGATCGAATCGAGAAAATTCCTGGAGTACCACCTGTTATCAAAGGCATTGACGTTGATAGATATTCTCAAAAACCTTGGAAGCCAAGTGCATCACCCTTGTCAATTCCCAAGAAATTCAAAATGTCCGATATTCCCAAGTACGATGGGACAACCGATCCGCGTGATCATGTAACTGCTTTTACTACAGGAGTAAAAGGCAACGATCTGACTAAACAAGAAATTGAATCAATACTGGTCAAGAAGTTCGGAGAGACACTCACCAAAAGAGCCTTAACATGGTATTCTTCTACCTGAAAATTCTATTCACTCTTTTGTTGGGCTTGAAGATTCTTTTACAAAAGCACATTCCGGTGCACAAAAAGTCAAAAAAAGAATGGAAGACATATTCAAAATAAAAGAAGGAGACGCGGAGTTGATCCGTGAGTTTGTAGACCAGTTTTAACGAGAAAGAATGCTGTTACCAAGAGTACCTGACAATTGGGAAGCAATGGCATTTGCAAGCAATTTGAATGATAGAAGCTCAGAAGCCACGAGAAGACTTAAAGAAAGCTTGAGAGAATTCCATTCACGACATGGAATGATGTATATAAAAGGTACAAATCCAAGTAACGAATAGAAGAAGATACCATTGCTCAATGAAAAGCAGAAGATAGAACCAGATCTAGACGCTCTGAACCAGAAATGAGAACATGCAAGAACATGTACGCTCCATATATGGGACCTTCGGGACGAGAAACTCATTCAAAGTTTGAAAACACACGGTCAGAATACAGACCATCAAATAGAGATATGAGCTCATCCTCATCAAGATTCAGAAAGGATCGAGATGAATGCAATAGAGGTAACGCAATAATTGGAGACTAAAACTTCAATGTAAGTGCTTCTGAGTTAATTACAATATTAAGAAACATGGGTGATAAAGTTCGATGGCCTAAAGAAATGAGATCGAATCCAAATAGAAGGAATCCAGATTTCTGGTGCGAGTTCCGTAACGATCATGGACACAGAACATCGGATTGCAGGTTATTGCAAGGTGAGGTAGAACAATTATTAAAACAAGGCTATCTAACAGAACTGTTTAGTGAAAAAGGTAAACATGCATATATGAAGAACATGCAAGAGCCCCCAAAGCCCTCATCTCCAAAAAGAACACTAAATGTGATACATGGAGGAGAAGAAGTGAACGACATGGTTTGCAAAAGAACAACAAAGTTCATAATTATACACGGGAATCGTATTCGTGAAGCCATGAAAGCAGGAAATATATCGTTTGACGACACAGATGCCAACGAATTATTGCTTCCACACAACGACACACTGGTAATATCTTTAATTATACATGACACTAATGTGAGAAGAGTGTTGATTGATCCAGGAAGCTCAGTCAATACCATTTTGTTGAGCGTTGTGGAAGAGATGCTAATGGAAGATCATGTAATCCCAAAAGCGTGTGCCTTATCTGGGTTCGACAACTCCGCAGTTATAACCAAAGGAGAAATTGAGCTTAGTACCTATGCAGAAAGAGTAATCAGAAATACGAAATTCCAAGTCATTGATACTGATATGGCTTACAACGTAATAATGGGGAGACCATGGATCCATGATATGGAAGCAGTACCATCTACTTTACATCAGGTAATTAAATTCCCTTCCAAATGGGGAATTCAAAAGATTCGAGGTGATCAACAGACCTCAAGGAACATAAATTCGGTAGTACACTCAAACAAAAAAGAGGTAGTGGAAGAATCAAAAGACAAAGAAATCACCCAAACAGACACGGAAGAAAATAGTGACGAGAAGGTGAACCAAATCACCACAGAGGCAACATCAAAACATGCGAACATGGATTCCAGACCTTATGTCATTCGGGATCCAGAAGAGGATGAGCATATGAAAGCAACTACTGAGGAGCTCGAAGTTATTCCACTGTTCGAGCGGGAACCTGAGAAAAATGTTCATATAGGCACGAGGCTAAGTCCCACGAGAAGGGGTAAGTTAATTGAATATTTAAAAGCTAACACAGATTGTTTCGCTTGGTCCCATTCAGATATGACAGGTATACCTTTAGAAGTGAGGACTCATAAACTAAATGAAGATCCATCCTTCGTGCCTATCAAGCAAAAGAAAAAAAAAGCAAGGACCATTCAAGAACCAAGTGATCGATGAAGAGGTACGGAAACTCTTGAAAATTTGTTCAATACATGAGGTAAAATATCCTAATTGGTTAGCTAATACCGTAGTGGTACCCAAAAAGAATGGTAAATGGAGAGTATGGGTAGATTACACAAATTTGAATAGAGCATGCCCTAAAGACTCCTTTCCATTACCACACATAGATCAAATGATTGATGCCACTGCAGGTCATGAATTGTTAAGCTTTCTAGATGCGTACTCTGGTTATAATTAGATAAAAATGGATCCCTCAGATGAGGAAAAACCTCCTTTATTACAACCAGGGGGACTTATTGTTACAAAGTCATGCCTTTTGGCCTGAAAAATGCTGGAGCCACGTATCAAAGGCTAGTGACCAACATGTTCCAGGAACATCTGGGGAAAACAATGGAATTATATATAGATGACATGCTGGTGAAATTAACACAAGCAGAAGATCATTTCAAGCATCTTTCAATTACCTTCGAAATCTTACGCAAGTATAACATGAAATTAAATCAGAAAAATGCGCCTTTGGCGTTGAATCGGGTAAGTTTTTGGGTTTCATTGTATCAAATATGGGGATTGAAGTAAATCCTGCTCAAATTAAAGCTATTGATGAAATACCTGATATACTAACAAGCAAAAAAGAAGTCCAAAGACTAACATGAAGAATTGCAGCCTTAGGAAGATTCATCTCCAAGTCTTCAGAGAAGAGTTTTAAATTCTTTTCAGTTTTAAAAAAACATAATCAGTTCGAATGGACTGAAGAATACCAACAGGATCTCAAAGATCTAAAGGCCTATCAATCAAATCCCCCGTTACTGTCTAAACCAAAGGAGGGGGAATGACTGTACGTCTATCTTGTTGTTGCAGAAATTATCGTAAGTGCAATATTGGTAAGAGAAAACAGAGGTAAGCAACCTCCAATTTATTGTGTAAGCAAATCTTTATTAGATGCCGAAACTAGATATCCTCATCCAGAAAAATTAACTTTAGCTCTAATCATGGCAGCTAGAAAGTTACGACCGTACTTTTAATGTCATCCAATTACTATTGTAACCTCGTATCATCAACTGAGGAATATTTTGCATAAACAAGAGTTGTCAGGGAGATTAGATAAGTGGGCAATAGAATTATGCGAACATGACATAATATATCAGCATAGGACTGCAATAAAGTCCCAAATGTTAGCTGATTTTGTCGCTGATATTAATACTAGCATAATCCCTGAAGTGGAAAGAGAGTTACAAATCATTAACGGGGCTAATCCAGGAATATGGACCCTATTTACTGACGGCTCTTCTAAGGTAAAAAGAATTGGTTTGGGAATTGTTTTAATATCACCTACAGGTGAAAAGATAAGATAGGCTATTAAAGGTTATCCCATAACTAACAATGAAGCAGAGTACGAAGCTGTCATTGTAGGGCTTGAACTAGCACGAGAACTCTCAATCGAGCAGATCGTGATAAAAAATGTCTCTCAACTAGTGGTAAACCATATGCAGGGGACTTATACTGCTATAGAGGCTCGTATGCAACAATATCTGGAAAAGGAACGAGACCTAGTAAGTCAATTCAAGTCATGGAAGGTTGTGCAAATACCTAGGGAGGAAAATGCAGAAGCAGATGCATTGGCTAACCTCGCAGCAATTGACCAGGACAAAAATGAGGTAACATTTAACAATTTAACCTGGGATTGGAGAAACAAAATTGTAAACTTTTTGCAGAATGGTACCGTGCCTGAAGATAAAAAAGAAGCTCAAACACTTCGCCGGAGGCTGCACGGTACTGCCTAGTTCGTGATACTTTATACTGCAAAATGTTTGGAGGTCCTCTAGAAAAATGCCTTCTACCCAATCAAACGGAGTACGTGATGAAGGAAGTACATGAAGGACACTGTGGAAACCACGCAGGAGCGAGATCCTTAGTCAAAACCCTAATCAGAGCAGGGTATTATTGGCTTAAATGGAAGAAGACGCTGAGCATTTCGTAGATATATGCGACAAATGTCAACGATATGCTAACAATATGCATCGACCAACAAAATTACTCCACCCAATGGTGTCACCATGGCCATTCATGAAATGGGTCATGGATATAGTGGGACCTCTTCCTCCAGCTACAGGAAAGGTACGGTTCTTACTTGTACTAACATATTATTTCACAAAATGGGTGGACGCAGACGTAGATGCTTTTAAATAGGTGAGAGAAAAAGAAGTGAAAAGCTTCATATGGCAACACATAATATGCCGCTTTGGAATACCAAAGGAGATCGTACGTGACAATGGCCCACAATTCATATGCTCACAAATCACAGAATTCTTTGAAAGTTGGCAAATCAAATGGATCACTTCATTGCCATATCACCCTATGGCTAATGGCCAAGACGAGTCAACAAACAAAGTCATCGTCAATAATTTAAGGAAATGGTTGGGAAAAGCCAAGGGAAACTAGCCTGACAAGCTACCGACAGTATTATGGGCTTACAGAACTACTACAAAAACAACCATGGGAGAAACTCCATTTGCGCTTGTTTATGGTTCAGAAGCTTTAATACCGGTGGAAATCGGCTAACCAAGCACGAGATTCACAACAACAACGGAAGAAACAAATAACGACGAGTTGAGAACAAATTTAGATTTGCTCGAGCAAAGGAGAGAAGCTGCGTTAATACGTATGTCAGCTCAAAAATAAATTATAGAGCGATATTACAACAGAAGAGCTCACCTTAGATATTTCATAGTTGGGGACTTCGTTCTTAAAAATGTCTTCAAATCAACAAAGGAAGCCGGTGCAGGAAAGCTAAATCCAAATTGGGAAGGACCTTACAAAGTCTGTGGCATTGCTGGCAAAGGCACTTATGAGTTGGAAACTATAGATGGCAGAATTTTACCAACAAGTTGGAATGTCATTCATTTGAAGAAGTATTACTTCTAAGTAACATGCATACCCCCGGTCAGGTATCATTACGTTCGAATTTATTTTTGTACAGTTAAGATTACACTAACCATTTTAGATAATAGGCAAAAAGCTAATCCTTCACCAGAGGATGATATTAGACCTGCATAGACACGAGAAAGCAATTGAATTCCCGGTCTAGGGTTACAACTTTTTGGTGGACGTTTTAAGGGTTAAGCAGTCATCATATAAACTATATACCTTCGAGTCCCGTATGTTTTTCCTTTTCAGAAAAAGGACCACAAGGAAAGAATAGTCAAGTGCTCGAGATTTCATTCTTCAAAGCTCAAACACTTGGGGGACTATACAGTATGGAAGGCAAAGAAGAAGCACAGAAGACTATCAAAAAGGTCAAAGCTCAAGCTTGAAGATCCTCTTCCCAAAAAGTCAAGAATTGTGAACAAAATCAAAGAGCCAATGACAAAAACACAAAGCTTGATTCAGAAACCTTGAAAAAACATATTCGTAAATGTAAACGAATGTTTAGGTTAAAGGCAAAATGTTAGTTACGGGTCAAAATGCATATCCTTGTACTTATTCAATAAACTGTTGTAAATAAAAACAGTTACGGATAGAAAAAGAAAAAGGCACTACCCTTGTATTTATTCAAGAATTGTTGTAAATGAAAATAGTTATGGGTAAAAATTTATACCCTTGTATTTATTTAAAAACTGCTGTAAATGAAAACAGTTATGGGTAAAAATTCATACCCTTGTATTTATTCAAAAATTGTTGCAAAGGAAATATAGTTACGGGAACAAATTCATACCCTTGTATTTATATCAAATATGTTGTAAGAAAAATAGTTACAAAAGAGTTATAGATGATACTCAAACACATGTAAAAAGTTAGGAAAGTTCAAAATAATACAAAGACTTTCTTCAAAACATTGTTAAG
Organism: Nicotiana undulata; assembly: GCA_005239495.1. Taxonomy (NCBI): domain Eukaryota; kingdom Viridiplantae; phylum Streptophyta; class Magnoliopsida; order Solanales; family Solanaceae; genus Nicotiana; species Nicotiana undulata. The sequence continues at coordinate 22,007 of ML247480.1, read as the reverse complement.
AAAAATATGTGAAATTACTCTCTCTCTTTTGTACATTTACACCATTATGAAGTTGAGACATCTTCTTCATTATGTGTCGATAAAAAAAAAGGGCCTTGTTTTATAAATCACGCCTATTAAGAAAAGGTACTATATATCTAAGCAATTTTCTATGCAAAGTCAAAAATTAAGGGGTAAAACAAAAACTCAAAAAATAAGCATGCAAAGATTTAAGAGTAAAGCAAAAACTCAAAGAAATCGAAAGTCATGCCGATATTAATGATAATATATTACGGCAAAAAAGTAAGTATTAACTTAGTCTAAGCCGGATTTTTTTGTACAAACGTTTCCCCTAAGTTGTCAGTTGGGGACTTAGAAAGGACCAAACTTTATCCCCAATGGGACCGGGGGTAAACACCAATTGTTTCAAATAAAAGAAAAAGAAAAAGAAGGGACCAAGTTCCACAAACTCTTTCACTAGATGTGGGGGTTATCTTTGCTGGAAGGTGTAACGACCCAACTGGTCGTTTTGAGAGTTTAAGCTCCGTTAAATGGTATAAGGTCAAAATTAGCTCCACATTATGTATATTGATCTGTGTGCGTGGTTAGATCCAGTTACCGGATAATCCGGAGTCGAATTATTGGGGGAATTTTAAATTTAGAAGCTAAAATGAAGAAAGTTGACCGGAGGTTTGACTTTTGAGTAAAAGATCTCAGAACGAGTTTTGGTTGGCGCCAACAGCTTCGTATGATGATTTTGGACTTAGGCGTGCGTCCGGAATTGGAATTGGAGGTCGGTAGAGCAAAATGAGGTGAATTGGCGAAAGTTAGAATTTCGGCGATTCTAGCCGATAGGTGAAAATTCAATATTAGTTTCGGAATGGAACTCTGGGAGTGGCTGAAGGTCTGTTGTGCTATTTGGGACTTGTCTGCAAAATTTCACGTCGTTCCAGGTTGATTTTATAGGTTTCGACGCGAGTCTTGATATTTGAAGTTTTGGAATTTCTAAGTTTTGAGTTTTGGTTTGATTCGTTGTTTTGGTGTTATGTGATGTGTTTTGAAACCCCGAGCGAGCCTGGGTTAGGTTACATGACTTGTGTGTGGGATTGGACAAGGTCCCGGGGGCCTCGGGTGTGTTTCGGATGGGTGTCGGGTCCATTTTCCCTATTTTTGAACTGCTGAAACTTCCTTCTGGTTTCCTTCTATGCGATCGCATAGTGTAAGTTTGGGCAGCCCAATTTTTCCTTTTCGCGGTCGCATAGTCTCATTCGCGATCGCACAGTTTGAAGACTTCACTCTACGCGATCGCATTCTCATGTCTGCGATCGCAAAAGTATATTTTCCTCTTCTTCGCGATCGCATAGTTAATTTCTCTGGGCAGTGGCTTTCTCCTCTTCGCGATCGCATGACTTCCATCGCGATCGCATAGAATAATTTCAGGCCTATAATATTTTCCTCTACGCGATCGCAAACGTATTTCCGCGATCGCGATTCATTAAACACCTGGGCAGATTATAAAATTCAAAAAATGAGGGTTTAGCCATTTTTATCACATTTTGAGTGCTAGAGCTCGGTTTTGGGAGATTCTTTGAGGGTTTTTCACATAAATCAAATGGGTAAGTGTTCTTCCACCTCAATTAATTATATTTCACGAATAAGTTCTTATTTTTATCATTTAAATTGTGTTTTGGGTTGGGGAAATTATGGGTTTTGAAAGAAAACTTAATAAACGAAATTTCATGATTTAAATGACCAAATGACATCGGATTTGGATAAATTTAGTATGGGTGAACTTGTATCGGAATGGGTAATCGGAATTTGTAAAATTTGTCGGGTTCCGAGGTTTGGGCCCGGGGGTCGACGTTTGGGTCGATTTTTATAAATTAGTAAAGATTGAAACTTTATTATTCGGAATCATTCCTTATACGTGTTATGTGCTTTTTGAAGTTGTTCTAGTTGGCTTTAAGCCGTCCGGAAGTCTTTCCACCCGAGGAGGCTACCTTTGAGTATTTCGGTGGTCGTCTTTGAGGTAAGTATCTTGCTTAACCTTGTGTGGGGGAAACTACCCCTTAGGATTTGAGTCTTCTATGTTGATTGTAGTCCGTGTATGCAAGGTGAAGAGTGCGTACTCGGACTTATGTGCAATTAGATTGCCCTTCCAGGATTTTAGGTCCTTATATTCCCCGCGTATGAACTGCAAATTGTTATATCTCGATCCTTGATTGCTAGCTTCGTCTCTCCTTGATAAATTAGAAGTGGATTGCTTGTTGTTTCCTTGCTTCTTGTTTGCAGACCTTGCTTTTCTTACCGTTACGCTATAGTTTTCTTCATACTCTGCTTATTTGATTAAGATCAGTATGATCTCGCCCCCATAATTGTTTAGTAATTGGTATATCTATACCTTGGTGTCAAGCATGCCCGTGAGTCGTATATCGTGGGTTACGTGATTCCCCTCCCTTAAGTGCTTCTTAGGATTAATTGGGTAACTCCCTATGTTTGTGACATTACTTAGGGGTTGCCTACCTATGGAATATTCGTTCGAGTTGAGTTTATCCGGTGAAGTTAATTGTGTAGGTGAGATTGGTTATAGCTGTTTCCCTTGCCGGGAGGATTGGTTCTATATTTATTGACTTGAGTATTGCGAATCGTTGCTTTAATTGTTAGATTTTCCCCTCGTTACATTGTTTCACTAATACTTGATTTTTCCCCTTAAGTGATTTATTCTTATGAGTGAGTTTTGCCACTATTGGATTGCAGTTCTCGTGTTGAACTTATCGTCGCACCTTGCACTGTGCCTTCCGGTTTTGCTGGGGTGTTCATTGTGACATGTGCAATGTTTTGCTGTGATCTGGTTGTTTTCTTTCGGTGCCTTGCATTGCATTGTATACAGGGATTGTGGGCATAGACCTGAGCCTTTCCCTCATCCTGCATTGCATACAGGGATTGCAGGCATAGACCTGAGCCTTTCCCTCATCCTGTATTGCATACAGGGATTGCGGGCATAGACCTGCGCCTTTCCCTCATCCTGCATTGCATACAGGGATTGCAGGCATAGACCTGAGCCTTTCCCTCATACTGCATTGCATACATAGGGACTGCGGGCAGAGACCTGAGCCTTTCCCCTGCATCGAATTGTATATATATATATATATATACGTATACGCATATACATATATTGAAACGGATAGCTGAAGGGAATTATCTCCGAGAAGAGCTATGTATGAAAGACTTCTACTTTGGAAAGTATATTTGAACATATGATATTTGAAACAGTAGTATTTGGGAAAGTATATTTGAATAAATGGTATTTGAAACAGTAGTATTTGGGAAAGTATATATGCACAAATAAGATTTGAGAAAGACAGTATTTGGAAAAGTATTTTTTTTATAACAAATGACATTCGAAGGAGGAGTATTTGAGATAAATATATATATTTTCATATAACGTATCTTAAAGGGACTATGTACAACGATTTCTTTTATAAAAACGCATATATATGCATATACATTAAGAAAAAGTATGTTTCAAATAAGATTTTTCCTAAATCCTGAAAAGATTATATTTGCAAAAGTTTCCGACATAAATTAATGTTTTAAAAGTTTTTGCTCGAATTTTGACTGGGCTTTATTGAGCTTAAATTGCTAATGCTTGACATGAGTAAATTGATACATGTGCTGAGTTGAGTGTTTTTACGGTATTGTGATTTCTATATTGACTTGTGTGCTGTCATTTCCCTCTTGCGTATTCTCTGCTATGCTGTTCCGTGGTTTTGATTGCTGCACTCCCTTCCGCTTTATATTTCCTGTTGTTAATTATATTCGAAGATCTTTAGATAAATATTTGTTTCGGTCATTACTATTTATGCCTTTTTCTTATTAGACCAATGGGTGTCTGGACTAGTCCTCGTCACTACTTCACCGAGGTTAGTCTTGATACTTACTGGGCACCGCTGTGGTGTGCTCATACTACTCTTCTGTGCGTTTTTGTTTGCACATCCATGTATTGATTGTTGTTAATTGTGTAGAGGTTGCTGAGGAGACTCAAGGTAAACCTGTTGTTGCGTTCGCAGGCTTCGGAGTCACCTTCCTGTATACTTCCAACTGTACTTATTATTTCTAGACAGTTGCATTTAGATTTGGTAGAAAGACTCATAGAGCTTATGACTTGTACTTACCGGGTTTTGAGAAATTGTAAACTCTGTCAAGATTTCCATATCGAGACTGTTATGTTTTATTTCATTATTGTTTATGCTCAGTAATATGTTAGGCTTACCTAGTCCCTAAGACTAGGTGCCATCACGGTACCCAACGGAGGGAAATTTTGGTCGTGACAAGTTGGTATCAGAGGTCTAGGATCATAGGTGCTACAAGTCATAAGCGGGTTCAGTAGAGTCTTGCGGATCGGTACAGATACGTCTGTACTTATCTTTGAGAGGCTACGGAACTATTAGGAGGATTTCACTTCCTTCATTCCTATCGTGCGAGTTCATTGACCCTCAAATTTGAAATTTTTGATCCATTCTCTCACCAATAGTGAGGACACGAACTGTGGTCCCTGACGACGTTACCCCAAAGCGAGGACCGCAAGGGTCAAAGATGAAGGCCGATGAAGAGCACGTGTCGCAGTTAAGATGCCTACCAGAACGACCGTTGGAGAGCCGCCAGCAATTCCAGTTGGAAAAAAAAAAACCAAGCACTGGAAGTGCCTATTGTTACTTCGGACTTCAAGAAAATGGGGTTGTGGTTTGAGTATAATTTATGTGTCGACTCAAGCGGGATTGATCCTAGTGCACCAGCTACTTCACAGATCTGAGAGGAGTTCGGACTTCCACCGTCTACACTCCAGAGAAGCAAGACCATGTGGGTCAGGTTCCAGTTGTCATGGCAGCCCAATATGTGGTTTCCGTTCAGCCCGTGGTTAGAGCAGCAACATCGGAGGAAGAACACTTTGGAAATTTAGAGGTACAGGACGTACCACCCTCCTATCTTTCAGTGGATTGGTGACAGATGATGTCAGGGTTTTCTGGAGGAGTGCCATTATATTCTTCATACTTCAGGTATTGTGGAGATGAGCAGGATTGCATTTGTCACGTCTCGGGTTCAGAGTAGTGGGTTTGTCAGTAGTGGAGGGAACATGAGTGGAGTAGCCTAGTCAACTCACTTCCTTGCATGGATTCCGGTTCCAGAGATGTTATTGAGGGAGTTGCACCCAGTCCCTCTGAGATGCATGGCGCACAGAGTTTGAGCAGTTGCGTCAGGGCGCTATGTCAATATTAGAGTACGTCATCGGATTCAGTGAGTTGGCCAGGTATATACCTCCTTGGTTGCTTCAGTTAGAAGGCACATAGGCCGAAGAGATCTACTGGTCCTTATTATTGGATGCAGAGTGCGATACGGTAGATGTTTTGGAGATAAACCAGTTCGGTTGCATTACCAGCTTCGCATGGGAGTTCTCAGGTATTCCTGGGTCTCAGAGGATCCGTATTGTGTGGTTTCTACAGCCATGTTGGCAGAGAGATTGGCTTCTATGTGGAGATGAGCCACAGGGTGAGATATTTTTCCATGGTTCAGGTAAGTGTGTTATGGCAGAGTATTCAGGTAAGTGGAGGCGCCCAAGAGGGGGAGGCCCGACTGTCGAGGTGTTTCATATAGCAGGCTAGAGACCGTTGTGCCAGATATCATCACTCAGGTTTGTTTTGATGTGCTTCAGAGGGGCACCAATCGTATCCCATTATATTTATGCTGGTCAGGACGAGTTTCCTTATTTGTTGCTTCATTTATGAGGGAGTTTCATGCTTTGCACTCCATTTTGTGTTGCTCCTGTTTGGAGATTCTATGAGTAGTAGATGTGTCTACCATTGTTTTTGTTCATCTTTGCTAGGTGTAAAACTAAGGGTGAGTCCTTATTATTCATTACGGTGAGCTTTATATGATTTTCCTCAGTACTTTGTCTACTGGTTGTGATTTGATACTTCATTGAGATGTGGGTTCAGTTAGTATTATGATTTATATCAGCTGAGATGAGTTAAGGGAGAAATCTCAATTGGCATGATGTGTTTTCAATATGTGATTTAGAGTTGAGGCTGAAGTCCTCGTGATTATTGTGACTTGATATATTTAGACCGAGCTAAGTATCGTAGTGGAAATTTTATCAGGATGGGATCCTTGTGATTTGTTCATATGATTTGCTTCTCCCTTGTTATATTGCTCTTGGTAAGTCAATATTGATAGAGAGTTATGCCTATGGGCTTGATTGATAGTCCTTTATATGTCTCTCTTTTCATATTCATTCATTTTCGTATGTGCTTCTTTAGTTTTGGTTTGCGGGACGTGTGCCGGGTGGTGCTAGCTATGGCTTGGTGATTTGGATGCCTAATAATGAGGTCTTCGCGCTTATTGCTCCTTTATCAGTATTGTGAGGTTTGGAGTAGAGTTCTTCCACATGAGGGCCCTATTGCCGATGTTGAGTTGATTTCAGACAGTATGGTAATCCAAAGTGCTATTTGAGCCTATTCGGGATGAGCTATATTGTGTGGTCGTGCCATATGGGTATAGTCATGAGTTATGCAGCTGGTTGAGGCTAATGCTGGGTACGAATCCCGGATCAGACCTTTTAGAAATAAGTTTAGGTGAGAAATTGAGATATGAGGCTTAGCGGTGGTGATAGGCAGACTACATTGCAGCTGTGATGGTTCCATCAGGCTTATATAGGTTGGGGTGACATGGGATCACCTGCGGGTGTGTGTTGGAAATGTGAAATCAGTGAATGGATGAGCCCAAGGAAAATCTTGGCATGTTCGAGGACGAACGTTGGTTTTAAGAGGGGGAGAATTTAACGACCCGACTGGTCGTTTTGAAAAGTTTAAGCTCCGTTAAGTTGTATAAGGTCATAATCAGCTCCACATTATGTATATCGATCTGTGTCCGTGGTTAGATTCAGTTACCGGATAATCCGGAGTCGAGTTATTGGGGGAATTTTAAATTTAGAAGCTAAAATGAAGAAAGTTGACCGGAGGTTTGACTTTTGAGTAAAAGATATCAGAACGAGTTTTGGTTGGCGCCAACAGCTTCGTATGAAGATTTTGGACTTAGGCGTGCGTCCGGAATTGGAATTGGAGGTCGGTAGAGCAAAATGAGGTGAATTGGCGAAAGTTAGAATTTCGGCGATTCCGGCCGATAGGTGAAAATTCGATATCAGGTTCTGAATGGAATTTCGGGAGTGGCTGAAGGTTCGTTGTGCTATTTGGGACTTGTCTGCAAAATTTCACGTCGTTACGGGTTGATTTGATAGGTTTCGACGCGAGTCTTGATATTTGAAGTTTTGGAATTTCTAAGTTTTGAGTTTTGGTTTGATTCGTTCTTTAGGTGTTATGTGATGTGTTTTGAAACCTCGAGCGAGCCCATGTTAGGTTACATGACTTGTGTGTGAGATTGGACGGGGTCCCAGGGGCCTCGGGTGTGTTTCTGATGGGTGTCGGGTCCATTTTCCCTATTTTTGAACTGCTGAAAGTTCCTTCTGGTTTCCTTCTATGCGATCGCAACAATGAGCCCGCGATCGCATAGTGTAAGTTTGGGCAGCCCAGATTTTCATCTTCGCGATCGCATAGTCTCATTCGCGATCGCACAGTTCGAAGACTTCACTCTACGCGATCGCATTCTCAAGTCTGCGATCGCAGAAGTATATTTTCCTTTTTTTCGCAATCGCATACGCTAACTCGCGATCGCATAGTCTCATTCGCGATCGCACAGTTCGAAGACTTCACTCTACGCGATCGCATTCTCAAGTCTGCGATCGCAGAAGTATATTTTCCTTTTTTTCGCAATCGCATACGCTAACTCGCGATCGCATAGTTAATTTCTCTGGGCAGTGGCCTTCTCCTCTTCGCGATCACATAGAATCATTTCAGGCCTATAATATTTTCCTCTACGCGATCGCAAAAGTATTTCTGCGATCGCGGTTCATTAAACACCTGGGCAGATTATAAAATTCCTAAAACGAGGGTTTAGCCATTTTTAACACATTTTGAGTTCTAGAGCTCGGTTTTGGGCGATTCTTTGAGGGTTTTCACACAAATCAAATGGGTAAGTGTTCTTCCACCTTAATTAATTATATTTCACGAATTAGTTCTTATTTGTATCATTGAGATTGTGTTTTGGGTTGGGGAAATTGTGGGTTTTCAAAGAAAACTTCATAAACGAAATTTCATGATTTAAATGACCAAATGACATCGGATTTGGATAAATTTAGTATGGGTGAACTAGTATCGGAATGGGTAATCGGAATTTGTAAAATTTGTTGGGTTCCGAGGTGTGGGCCTGGGGGTCGACGTTTGGGTCGATTTTTATAAATTAGCAAAGATTGAAACTTTATTATTCGGAATCATTCCTTATACGTGGTATGTGCTTTTTAAAGTTGTTCTAGTTGTCTTTGAGCTGTCCGAAAGTCATTCCGCCCGAGGAGGCTACCTTTGAGTATTCCGGTGGTCGTCTTTGAGGTAAGTATCTTACCTAACCTTGTGTGGAGGAAACTACCCCTTAGGATTTGAGTCTTCTATGTTGATTGTAGTCCGTGTATGCAAGGTGACGAGTGCGTACTCGGACTTATGTGCAATTAGATTGCCCTTCCAGGATTTTAGGTCCTTATATTCCCCGCGTATGAACTGCAAATTGTTATATCTCGATCCTTGATTGCTAGCTTCGTCTCTCCTTGATAAATTAGAAGTTGATTGCTTGGTGTTTCCTTGCTTCTTATTTGCAGACCTTGCTTTTCTTACCGTTACGCTATAGTTTTCTTCATACTCTGCTTATTTGATTAAGATCAGTATGATCTCACCCCCATAAATGTTTAACAGTAATTGGTATATCTATACCTTGGTGTCAAGCATGTCCGTGAGTCGTATATTGTGGGTTACGTGATTCCCCTCCCTTAAGTGCTTCTTAGGATTAATTGGGTAACTCCCTATGTTAGTGACATTACTTAGGGGTTGACTACTTATGGAATATTCGTTCGAGTTGAGTTTATCCAGTGAAGTTAATTGTCTAGGTGAGATTGGTTATAGCTGTTTCCCTTGCCGGGATGATTGGTTCTATATTTATTGACTTGAGTATTGCGAATCGTAGCTTTAATTGTTAGATTTTCCCCTCGTTACATTGTTTCACTGATACTTGGTTTTTCCCCTTAAGTGATTTATGCTTATGAGTTAATTTTGACACTATTGGATTGCAGTTCTCGTGTTGAACTTATCGTTGCACTTTGCACTGTGCCTTCCTATTTTGCTGGGGTGTTCATTGTGGCTTGTGCAATGTTTTGCTGTGATCTGGCTATTTTCTTTCGGCGCCTTGCATTGCATTGCATACAGGGATTGCGGGCATAGACCTGAGCCTTTCCCTCATCCTGCATTGCATACAGGGATTGCGGGCATAGACCTGAGGCTTTCCCTCATCCTGCATTGCATACAGGGATTGCGGGCATACACCTGAGCCTTTCCCTCATCCTGCATTGCATACAGGGATTGCGGGCATAGAACTGAGCCTTTCCCTCATCCTGCATTGCATACAGGGTTTGCGGGCATAGACCTGAGCCTTTCCCTCATCCTGTATTGCATACAGGGATTGCGGGCATAGACCTGAGCCTTTCCCTCATCCTGCATTGCATATAGGGATTGCGGGCATAGACCTGAGACTTTCCCTCATCCTGCATTGCATACAGGGATAGCGGGCATAGACCTGAGCCTTTCCCTCATCCTGCATTGCATACAGGGATTGCGGGCATAGACCTGAGCCTTTCCCTCATCCTGCATTGCATACAGGGATTGCAGGCATGGACCTAAGCCTTTCCCTCATCCTGAATTGCATACAGGGACTGCGGGCATAGACCCGAGCCTTTCCCTCATCCTGCATTGCATACAGGGATTGCGGTCATAGACATGAGCCTTTTCCTCATCATGCATTGCATACAGGGATTGCGGGCATAGACCTGAGTGTTTCCCTCATACTGCATTGCATACATAGGGACTGCGGGCAGAGACCTAAGCCTTTCCC
>ML247480.1:0-11732 GCA_005239495.1 Nicotiana undulata | reverse complement strand
TATATATATATATATATATATATATATATATATATATATATATATATATATACGTATACGCATATACATATATCGAAACGGATAGCTGAAGGGCAATTATCTCCGAGAAGAGCTATCTCTGAAAGACTTCTACTTTGGAAAGTATATTTGAACAGATGATATTTGAAACAGTAGTATTTGGGAAAGTATATTTGAATAAATGATATTTGAAAAGTAGTATTTGGGAAAGTATATATGAACAAATAAGATTTGAGAAAGACAATATTTTGAAAAGTATTTTTTTTTATAAGAAATGACATTCGAAGGAAGAGTATTTGAGATAAATATATATATTTTCATATAACGTATCTTAAAGGGACTATGTCCAACGATTTCTTTTATAAAAACGCATATATATGCATATACATTCAGAAAAAGTATTTTTCAAATAAGATTTTTCCTAAATCCTGAAAAGATTATATTTTCAAAAGTTTCCGACATAAATTCATGTTTTAAAAGTTTTTGCTCGAATTTTGACTGGGCTTTATTGAGCTTAAATTTCTAATGCTTGACATGAGTAAATTGATACATGTGCTGAGTTGAGTGTTTTTACGGTATTGTGATTTCTGTCTTGACTTGTGTGTTGTCCTTTCCCTCTTGCGTATTCTCTGCTATGCTTTTCCGTGGTTTTGATTGCTGCACTCCCTTCCGCTTTATATTTCCTGTTGTTAATTATATTCGAAGATCTTTAGATAAATATTTGTTTCGGTCATTACTATTTATGCCTTTTTCTTATTAGACCAATGGGTGTCTGGACTAGTCCTCGTCATTACTTCACCGAGGTTAGTCTTGATACTTACTGGGCACCGCTGTGGTATGCTCATACTACTCTTCTGTGCGTTTTTGTTTGCACAGATCCAGGTATTGATTGTTGCTAGCTGTGTAGAGGTTGCTGAGGAGACTCAAGGTAAACCTGTTGTTGCGTTCGCATGCTTTGGAGTCACCTTCCTGTATACTTCCAACTGTACTTATTATTTCTAGACAGTTGCATTTAGATTTGGTAGAAAGACTCATAGAGCTTATGACTTGTACTTACCGGGTTTTGGGAAATTGTAAACTCTGTCAAGATTTCCATATCGAGACTGTTATGTTTTATTTCATTACTGTTGATGCTCAGTAATATGTTAGGCTTACCTAGTCCCTAAGACTAGGTGCCATCATGGTACCCAACGGAGGGAAATTTGGGTCGTGACAGCAGGAGGAGCGGCTTGAGAAGGGGAGGCTTGTGCAGCAGTTTCATCAGGGACCTCTACTTCAGGTGATGAGAAATTCTGACTCTGCCGAGACTTTTCAATCATCTCTTTGGTTTTTGCAATTTCAGCTTCCACGTCAAAATTCTCTTGGCCCATTTCTGTCAATGTGTCAAGTCGGGCCTTCAAATAAGCCCAACTAACATCAACAGCTGCTTTGTGCTCAAGATCCTCGTAGTCTTTCTCCCATTGTTCAGCTTCGGCTCTTAGCTCATCTCTCTCAGCCAAGAAAGCGTCATGAGAAGCCTGCAAAGGAGCAAGGGATCTCTCCAAGAACTGGACCTTATCCAAAAATTTACGGAGGTCTTCTTGGGTCTAGGTGAGCAATTGTACAAAATCACCAGAATATGCCTCTTTCTGATCAAACAAAGCCTTCAGGCTCCTAATCTCCTCGGTGGCATGGGAAAGCTGCTCCGCAAAGGAAGACTACAAGATGCTTTTATCTTTACCTAGCTGATTTGAAGACGCCTTCTCTATGGCCAGTTCCACTGCAATAACTCTGATATGCTATCCGAAGGTACATTTCTCCTGCTCAATTGTCTCCATATCAAGCTGTAGACTCTCGTACTGCTCCTTCCAATTGTCAGCCTCACTATGGAAGTCATTTGATGATAGCTCCATTTGAACGACTCTCTTCATTAATTATGTTCCTGTAAGGTTAATCTGCATAACTATGAAAAGTTAGATATGGTAATAGAGAATATAATATATACATATGAAGAGGGAGCAAGTTTTACGTTTAAGGACGAGTGCATAATCTCATTCATCCAAGTTAAGGAGCTGTGATTTTCCTGCTTAGACTTCTCAACCGGGCCTATCAAGGGCTTTAACCATGCATCAGCCTGTCCCGACTTTTTCAAGATGATGCCTCCCGCAGGAACCTCTATCATAACTAGCTTTGTCACCCCCTTGCTTGAAGACCCTACTTCAACAGCAGAAGGCACGAAAGTGGGGGCGGGTGAAGGAGCCACGGGCGGAGTAGGCTGAGGAGTAGAAACAACAATGGGAGCAATAAATGAAAGTTTCGCAGGAGCAGGAGGAAGGTAAATAGCAAGGGGAGCTTCATCAGAAACTTTACCAAAACCTTGATGGAACAAGTGATCAATGGACTCACGAACAGGAGAAGGAGTTGCATCTTCAGGAGCAGAGGTCTCTGATTCAGGTACAGGAGGATCAACAACGGGCGCATATTCATCGTCAGAGACGACCCTCCTCCTACGTGACCTATGAATCAACAAAATCTTCCGGGTCCCACTTGCTTTCCTTTTCGACGAGGAGGAGCCAACAATGATTTCATGAGCCATAGCCAGGGACAGCATTGAAGCAGACACAGCCGCAACAGAAATTCCACGAACAGGAAACCCTACAAAATGAAAGGGATCAGATAAAGCTCAAAAAGGGAAGAAGTAAAAAAAACCCTAACTTACCATGGGTTTTCACCTTCCATCCAAACCTCGAAGAGAGGTACTTCCAAGAATGTTATTCTAAAGGAGCGATTAACAAAAGTTTTTCTACACAATAACGAAAATCGGAGACATTCTCAAAGGTTCCCATGGTTTCTGCAAAAGGAAAAGAAACAGTCACGGTAATGATAGTTTATCGAAAACAAAAAAGGGAAAGTGAGCAAAATTGTACTCACGTGCAAAGTTCCACTTCTCAGGGAAGGGGAGATTTTCTTCACCTACTAAACCTACAGTAGGGACAGCAACATACCAAACATACCACCCTATATCTTTGTCATCATTCGGAATGGCTAACACTCTTTTACTCCTAGCCGCGAGAGTAAAAAATCCTTGGAGGAATAGCATCGGGTAATAGAGGTGAATAAGATGATTGAAAGTAAAGGGGAAAGAAGATAAATTTGCCAAATACCTAAGGCACGCAACAACTCTCCAAACAAGAGGACCGACTTGTCCCTAGAAAACATTGAAGAATCCAAAAAATTCAATGATAACATGGTCGATGGGAGGCTTGAATCCTAATGTGAAAGGATAAGAATAAACATAAGAATACCCAGTCCTATAAGAGGTTATTCTTTGGTTATAATTAGGAACAACAACAGGAAAATCAGACTTCCAACAACAATCGCTGCGTACGAGAGACAATAAACCCTCTGTTATTTGGATAGGATAAAGGTGAGCACTATCATGTGATGACATGGAAGAAAGCTGCTCAGTCATGGCCTCACTATCCTTGGCCAAAGAATACTCGGCGGGAACGATCTCATCGACTCTCGGCTCACGCAACGGTTCATTGTGTTCTCTACTCTTTGATGAAGATCAAGAAGCCCTAGACCTCGAAGAAGAAAAAGAAACAGTAGACCTAGAAGATGGCGGAGGAGTAGTATGGGAAGAAGAACCTCTGGAAGGTGTAGAACTTAGGCTCCTAAGTCTACCGCCCCTCCTACTCCGTGTTGGAGTAGAAGAAATAGTCAATTCATCTACAATAATGACCTTTTTGGATTGCTGGTTTGAAGAAGACATATTTACGAGGATGAAGAATTTACAAATAAAAAAAGAAAGTTAGAAGTTTTTCGTGAAAGTAATGAAACGAAAAGGGGTATTTACACTCAGAGGTGACCGTCAAAAAATGGAAAAAAATAGTGATGTGAAAGTCATAATTGAAGATATCACTTCGTGACTGATGCAGCCGCAAAAAGCCCTAAAAGACGCTGAATAATTGCAGAAAAAATTCGGGAATGCCACGTGGAACGGGCATTAAATGGAAGTGACAAGCGACACATACATTCAGAGACAGATGCAATGGTACGAGTGAAGCGGCGACAAAATATTCCCGCCATAAATGAGTATCCACTTACGAAATATTTAATCGATAAATAAATCATGAGTGGGGGGACTATCTGTATTGGTAAGAATAGGCTTCACACGTGTACTAATTATGATGACAAAGCAATCCATGTGGAGCAATGAAAACATGACAGCTGGACGAGGCTTTACGAAGAGGTACGAGACAAAGAGGAACGGAACGACATACCCATGAGGTAATCAGACACGGGAATCTCAATCTAATTGAAGAGATGAAGAGACACGGTCAGAATGAATCAAGGCAGAATAAAGGGCAGATTAGAAGATCTTCAATTAATGAGCCAAATGTAACATAATCTTCACGCAACAATTGCGATTAATCATTGTTACTTTACATTAATGCCATTATTAGTCATTAATGCTCAATCACTGAAAAGAATAGACGTTATTTTAAGAATTTCCCTATAAAGGGAGTAAAATATAACTTGTAAGGACACGTTCGAACCACTATTGAAATATACTTACTTTTACGCATCTTTACTACTTTCTGTTTGCATGTCTTATTATAATTATTAGCATATTATCTTGGTTATCAGAAACCTGAGTAATTCTTAAAATAGCTTTGGCAGAGAATCTAATTCTTTGGTTAAAGAGAAAGGCCTACGGGCTGAGTCAAAAACCTATATGGTCGACTCCCCTGAGCCACGACCCTGCTAGGGGACTGAGCCCAAAATGGTCAACTAAAATCGCGTAAGATCCTTGCTGCCAGCGCAAAAAAGCCTCAGGGCTAAGTCGAACCTGAAGGTCGATGAATTCAGTTAACGGTCCGGCCTAAGGATCAAGCCCGTAACAGTTCGCATGAAAGCCTAAAAGCAAGCACACAAGACAACATCATGAAATCCACGGGTCAATTAAACGTCACTTCGGGCTGGCCCAAGGCTCGACTCAGGGACTGAAACCCGAAGGGTCAAATTCCTTGGCCGCACCAACCTGGTCGGCATTATAATTCGGCGAAAAAAGCAAAAGAAGAAATAATGGAAGACAAAAGAGGAGAGACTTATTACATACACGGAAAAATTAAAAGAACATATTTACAGGATCCATGTTCTAAGCCCATGTATAGAAGAAACAAACAGAACTCTGACTCGCAATCAAAACCATGCCGTCAAGCGACTTCCTGGGAGGTCACGCCCTCGGTGATCCCAGTTTCGGCCCTAGGGCCTCCAATGACTTCCTCCCCCTCGCGGACTTCGCCTCCATCACCATCATCTTCCGATCCATTGACCCTAAAACGTTATCAGGGTAGTGGACTCCCCTTCCAAGGACTTCACCTTTTCAATCTCAGCAATCAGATCGATGCCCCCGGTGCAAACGTCTTCAAGGGCTTGCCTCCGAGATTTCAGGCAAGCATGATCCACAGCTCAGGACAGTTGCAAGTCGGACCCTTCGGACACCTTCTTAGCATGATCATTTGCCGCAGCGAAATCCTCTTTATAAGAAGAAACAAGTGTCGCAGCTTTAGCTCTGGCTACGGATAACGTGGTGACTGATTAGGAAAGACGATCTTTATATCCATCGCACTCTGCTCTGGCATCATGAAGTTCACATTCGAGCGAGGTCACCTCGCCTTCGAAGGTGCTTCTCTCGAAAATTATCTCACTCACATGCCGCTGAAGTTCGAGAATCTCAACACCTCGGGATCGTATCTCCTCCCTCAACGAGGTGTCTTTCTTCTCAAACTGAAAAGAAACAGCCCAAGATAGGTCAAGACTCCGTAATAGTGTAGACGTGCGAGCAGAAACAGGGAGAAGTTATGGTACCTGATCAACGAGGCAAGTTCACTCTCTGGACCTCACCTCCAAACAAGCCCGAAGGTCGCTGAGCTCCTCTTCTTTCTCATCAAGGCGACCTCTGAGCTCGCTAACCTCCAAAGTGAGCTTCCTGCACTCACCCTCATAAAAAGCTGACTCAGCTTGAAATTTGGCAAAGGCCTGGTCGTAAAATACCTTGGCCTGAAGGTACGAATGAAGCGAAATAAGAAGTATGAAGGTCAAAACATCCAGTGTGATTTGCGAAAAGAAACATGTCTGCAAAGTCTGTCAAGCTCGCCGAAAATATGCGACTTGTTGGGTTCGGGGTCCCCTCCGGCCTCGCCGTGTGGCCTTTGAATCACGCCCCCGCCGGACGCTCCCGTACCAGAGAGCTCTTCATTTAGGATATCTTGTGTTTGTTCCTGAGGAAAAAATTGTTCTGGTGGAGAGTCACTCACGTCAACTATCGCAAATAAAGGCATTCGGGCCTTGATAGGCCAGAGAATTTTGGCACATTTAATACCAATTGCTTAGATTTTAGCTCGTTTCAAATGCAATTGCCTGTTATGCTTATGTAATTTTGATGTTTTGCAGTGCATGAGGCTTGAGGACCCAAAAATATGGAAATGATATAAAAAAGCCGTAAAAGAGCAAGAAGAAGACAAAATGCGATCGCAAACTGAACATGCGGATCGCAAATCAAACATGCGGACCACATAATGCTCATGGAGACCGCAAATCACAATAGGTTATTTGGTCAATCTAAGCGAAGGAAATGCGGTCCATTATGCGATCGCATAACAAGTCTGCGGGCCGCATAATGGATCTCAAACCTCCAGTAGAAATTGCTGAGTCTAGAATGCGATGGCAAGATGCTGTCGCATACAACAACGCGGATCACATAATCCATATGAGACGACTACCTGGAACCTAGTTATGAGAAGATGCGATGGCGTTGAAGAATATGCGAGTCACATGTCTGTTATGCGACAGATATGCAGTCGCATAACTGACCTGAAAGGGTAGTTTTGTCTGAAGTTGACCCCGACTTTTAGGCCACTATAAATAGATTTATTAGGGTTTTGTTGGGGAATCTTGTCTGAAAAAGAAACTACATTCCAAGTTTTGAATATTCCCACCTTTTGGAAGCTTGAGGGTGAAGAATCTTGCACTTTGTAAGCTTTGTGGTATTAAATATTCTCATGTTTTTGTATTTTAGCATGTGTAGCTAGTTTTAAATACTAAGGTTGTTGACCATAAATGGGTGTAATGTTAATGGGTGTTTAACATTGAATATATATATAATGGTTGGTTGATATATATTTATTTCTCATTCTTTATTTATTGTTGGTGGCTGCAAACATTAACAAGTGCCATTATATTCTTTCTTTACTTGGAAAAGTGGGTTAGGGTTTGGTAGAAGTAAATATCAAAGACTCAAGGTGTTAAACCTTGTTTAATAGAATCTCTTAGGAATAAGTGAGTTTTATTTGGCATAAATTGATTACTCTTAATTGTAACTCTTTTATATTTGGAAAAATCATAAAAGGGAAATACTACCCAACTATTGAAAAATATTGGGTAGTCACTTAGGAATCATTTGCATATCAAAAGGACCTTCCATTAGAAATATATCATATTAACACCGATAGCATTACATTTCATTGAAGGGGACACTACCTTGGTTTAGTAAATTAAATTAAGTACAATCTTGTGCAATCATATTTGTTACTAGTTAACTCAATTACAATACAATCAACTACAATACTCTTGTTACTCTAATGGAATAGAAACACGATTTAAGTTAAGCTTCACACTACTCATGTAAACTTTCCACGCCTATTCTTGTGGGATTCGACCCCAACCTAGTTGGGTTACTATATTTGACATCGTATCTTTACACTACTTTAAGGTGTAATTTGAGCGTATCAAATTTTGGCGCCGTTGCCGGGGAATACGATATTGAAATTACTAACTAGTGTGCACTTTACTTTATATCTTTTCTATTCCATCACACTTTGCTTGTTTTTCTTGGTGTACTAGGTAAGAATGGCCGACTATGATGAAGAGGAGAATCCCTTTAAGGACATTGAGGAGTATATTGATGACACCAACGCTATTCTCCCTCCACGAGTTGAAGCTTCCACATTCAAAGTAGAGCACCGTTTAATCTTAATGATTAAGGCAGAAGGATTATTCAGGAACTCTACAGATGATGATCCAACGCAACACCTTAGGAATTTCTTGGGTGTGTGCGCTATGCATAAACAGAACAATGTGACAGTTGATGCTTTGAGATTGCGGGTGTTCAAATATTCATTGACCAGAGAGGCAAGAAAGTGGATTCAAAATCTACCTCCTCAATCAATCACTTCTTGGCCCGAACTTGTTCGTGCCTTCTTGTCCAAGTGGTTCCCACAGAGCAATAAGTTAGAGCTTAGAGATAAAATCTTATTCTTCAAACAACTACCAGGAGAACACTTACATGAAGCGTGGGATCGATTCAAGTTGTACTTGGTGAGATCACCCAACCATGGTTTTCCAGATACTATTTTGATGGAGAAATTTTACAAGGGTTTAGACCCATTGTCCCAATCCATAGCCAAAAACGCAGCAGACGGATCTTTCATGGACAAGTCATTTTCCATAATTACACAGATTTTAGACAAAATAGCCAAACACAATTAAGCATGGCACTCTGAAGATGCCAGTGGTGGAATTTATTATGGTACTCTCTCTCTGGCCAACATAATCAAAGAAAACCAAGAGAGAGACCAATTGATTGCTGGGCTTGCCACAAACATTGATGTGCTAACCAAAATGTTCATGAAAAATCAAACAAAGAAGGTAAATGTTGTGGAAGACATGCAATCAACGAGAAATCAAGAATTAGAAGAGGCCAACTATGTTCATAATTCTCAAGGTGGGTATCACCAACAAAATAAATGGAGGCCAAACCCGCAAGGGCAAGGCCAACAAAATTGGCGCAATGACCAAGGCGGATCAAGTCAAGGTAATTGGAACAACAACAATAGAAATTATGCCAACTAGAGTTCCAACCCCTATGTTCCACTTAAGGGGCAATATTACAAGGAGGGTCCTTCAAATGAATCTAAGTTGGAAGGAATGCTTGAAAGGATCTTGCAACATCAAGAGAGAGGCGATGCTACAATGAAAAACATGTCCAAAATCGTGGGGTCACATACCGCCTCTATACAAAATCTTGAAATGCAAATGCCAGACTTGTCAAGAGAACAAATTCCCAAGCTCAAAGGTACCCTTCCAAGTGATACAATTGTCAACCCAAAGGGGAATGTGAGCGGTCCATATTCTCATTGCATGGCTATTACTACTAGAAGCGGGAAAGTACTTCAAGATGAAAATGAACAAGTAGTTGAAGTAGATGATCTTTAGCAAGAAGTGGAGGCACGAGTTGAAGTGCCAGTTGTTGTTGAGAGTGAGAAGCCCTCCCAAGAGGTGAAAGTTCAAAAAGCAAGGCACAAAGAGATAAGGGAAATGGTGAAGGAGACCCCAAAAGATCCTCCACCAATTCCTCGACCTACTCCTCGATTCCCTCAAAGGCTTGCAAGAAGGGTAGATGATAGCAAGTTCGAGAAGTTTTATGATAATTTGAAGCAATTGTCGGTGAACATCCCGTTGTTGGAGGCTTTCCAAGAGATGCCGGGATTTTCCAAATACTTAAAGGACTTGATGACCAAGAAGAGATCTACCAAGAATTAAGTGGTGAGTATGACTCACTAGGTTAGTTCTATTATTGCTACGACAACCGTCGAGAAAAAGGAAGACCCTGGTGCATTCACCATACCATGTACTATCGGGTTGAGAGATTTTGCAAGGGCACTTTGTGATAATGGTGCTAGCATCAACTTGATGCCTCTTGCTATTTACAAGCAAGCGGGATTGGGTTTGCCAAAACCTACGAGTATGAGATTGCAAATGACTGACCGTACAATCAAGAGACCCGTGGGTATTGTTGATGATATCCTAGTTAAAATGGGGAAGTTCCTTCTCCCGGGCGACTTTGTTATCCTTGATTGTGTGGTTGACAAGGAAATTCCTATCATATTGGGGAGACCATTCCTTGCCATGGGAAGAGCTTTGATGGACTCGTAATGAAATGAAATCAAGTTACGAGTAAATGATAAGAAAGTCACTTTCCAAGCTAGTAAGGGTTTGAAGTTGCCGAATGCATATGAAGGGATCTCGGTCATAGATGTTGTTGATGAGATCGAGGATTCTAGTGACATGAAGATGGAGGAAGAGTGCCTCGGTGAGGCCTTGGTGGCCATATTGGTAAATTTTGATGGCGAGGACAGGGAGGGGTATGTGGAAGCCGTGAATGCATTAGAAGGATGTGGGTCCTACACTTATGCACCGAAGAAGCTCTCTCTTGACTTAGAGAATAGAGTCACTCCTCCCGCAAAGCCTTCCATTATTGAGCCGCCACAACTTGAGCTCAAGCCAGTTCCATCACATTT
This sequence comes from Nicotiana undulata, assembly GCA_005239495.1. Lineage (NCBI taxonomy): Eukaryota > Viridiplantae > Streptophyta > Magnoliopsida > Solanales > Solanaceae > Nicotiana > Nicotiana undulata. The sequence goes on along the minus strand of ML247480.1, from coordinate 1,368 downwards.
GAGGTATAAATTTCTTGGCTCTAATGATACATTACCCGTAATCGTTTCCTCTTTGTTGGATGACGTGCAGGTAGGTAAATTGTTGAATGTCTTGAGGGAATACCGACAAGAAATTGGGTGGACAATAGCAGACATCCAAGGAATTCCCGCCAGAATTTGTAAGCCTAAAATCGAATTGGATGAAGGAAGCAAGTTGAGTGTTGAACACCAAAGGAGATTGAATCCATCGATGCAAGAGGTGGTCAAGAAGGAGATAATCAAATGGTTGGATGCCGGGGTTGTCTACCCCATTGCGGATAATTCTTGGGTGAGCCCGGTGTAATGTGTGCCAAAGAAAGGAGGCATGACAGTAATCCACAATGAGAAGAATGAGATCATCCCAACACGGACGATCACTGGGTGGAGAGTGTGCATGGACTACCTGAAGCTTAACAGTGCCACGTGCAAAGACCATTTCCCTATGGCTTTTATTGATCAAATGCTTGATCGGCTAGCGGGAAGGTCATTCTATTTCTTCCTTGATGGATATTCCGGCTACAACCAAATCAACATAGCATTGGAGGACCAAGAAAAGATAACATTCTCATATCCATATGGAACATTTGCTTTTTGCCGGATGCCGTTTGGATTGTGCAACGCTCTGGCTACCTTCCAAAGGTGTATGATGTCTATATTTTTGGACATGGTGGAGGATTTACTAGAGGTGTTCATGGACGAATTTTCGGTGGTAGTTGACTCTTCTGAGCATTGTCTTAACAATCTTAGACAAGTGCTAGAGAGATGTGAAGAAACCAACCTTGTGCTAAACTGGGAGAAGTGCCACTTCATGCTGGATGAAGGCATTGTCTTGGGCCAAAAAATTTCAAAACAGGGCATAGAGGTTGACCGAGAAAAAATTGAAATCATCTCCAAACTTCCTCCACCAACCTCGGTAAAAAGTGTCCGAAGCTTTTTAGGGCATTCTATCGGCTCTTTATTAAGGACTTCTCAAAAATTGCAAATCCTATGTGCAAGTGTCACGACCCAAACTGGAGGATCATGACTAGTACCCGGGTCATACCTACCGAGCACCAACGTACATTCTATCTAGTCCTCTTATTATCTTTAAGGGCCGACGAGATCAATATAAGTGGTAGATATGGATTATGAATGCCAAACTTATGAAAGATAATGGAATGAACATGCATAACATGGGATAACAATACTTCCAAGAAACTATATATAAGTTAGGAGCTACCACGCTTCCATGAAAGACTATACAACAAAAATGATCTGACAAGGCATACCAAACTATACATAAGCCGGCACCTGTCTATGAGCCTCTAAAGGAGCATAAGTAATGAAACATAGTCGGAACAGGGCCCCGAC
>MDKH01201483.1:0-16644 GCA_005239495.1 Nicotiana undulata | reverse complement strand
TTACATGTTCTTATACTTGATGTACTTTCTCATATGGTTTATTGCTCAGCATGTATTTTATTTTATTATGTACTGGACCTTAGTGAGTATGTATTCTACTTCTTGTCACTACTCTTTACGAGTTTAGACGGGATACTCACTGGGTACATATGTGATTATATGTACTCATGCTGCACCTTCTTTCTTTTTCTGCACTTGACTGTGTAGGTATTGAGGTTGGTTCGTCTGTTCGTCCGTCAGCTGATAGGTACTGATCGCGGCGTTGCTCCACACGGTGAGCTGTCTTCTTGGCATTTTCCTGACAGCACCTCTGGAGCCTTCTAGTTTCATTTTGCTCAGTCTTTTATTCCAGACTGCGGCGTGTATATTTTTGTATATGTATTTCTGCTGTTGTATCTATGTAGCCGCTCGTAGACACTGTGACACTAGTCCTGGCACACACTTGTTGTAGTTATCGGGGTTGTATATGTATTGGGCCTAGCTGTGGTTCAGCTTGTTTCTACGGCCTTACCCCATATTGTTATTGTATTCCGCATTTCCATTGTTCTTGTTGTTCGTTGGCTTGCCTAACCTCGCCGCTAGACGCCATCACGACCTGGACCGGTTTTGGGTCGTGACATTGTATCTGGACCACTATAGGAGTAAGAGTGACCACATGTTTCTTTGGGTCATCCCCTTCTCGAATAAGCCCATTTGACCCTTACGGGTCCCATTCTTCGTCAGTCTCTATCACATTCACACCCTCGCTCCTGTGATCCGGGAGGGTATTGTTGCGGATGTTAGGCGTAGCCTCTTTTTCTTGTATGACCTTGGTATCAATTAATGTCAGTATCTTGTCTTTCAAAGTGTGACATTCATCGATTGTATGACTTTTCATGTCGGAGTGGTAGGCACATGTTTTATTTGGATTGACCCATTGAGAAGAGTTTTCCATGGCAACAACGGGAATAGGGGTGACATATCCAGCAGCTTTCAGTCTCTCGTATAATTGATCGACAGGTTCAGCAATTGGGGTGTATTGTCTGGGTGGCCTACGGTCGAAATTTGGTCTAGGTTTCTGACAGTTTTGGCAAGCTGGCAATGATTGATAATATGCTGGTTGGGTGTTATAAGTGTGGTAGGCAATGGCGGGTTGTGGATATCTGGGAGGTGAAGGCAGATATGTGGGTGGAGGTGTTTGGTATGTAAGAGGAGATTTTGGACCTTCTGTTACCATCACGGCCCCTACTTCTTTCTTTTTGGATATGCCCTCTGACTGCAAAGCTTTATTCGTAGCATGTAATGCCTCAAAATTAGTTACCATTCCTCTCTTGATACCTTCTTCAATCCTTTCCCCTAGCTTGATGATGTTGGAGAATTTGGGATTCTCGATAACTATTAACCTTTCATAGTATTGTTGGTCTTGGGCCCGGACGAAGAACTTGTTCATCTGCTCTTCTTCCAATGCCGGTCTTATGTTCGCAGCTTCCGATCTCCACCAAGTGGCATACTCGCGGAATGTCTCTGTTGGATTCTTCTTGAGATTCTGTATGTAGAAGACGTCTAGTGGTTTCTCCGTATTAAACCTAAACCGATCCATGAAATCTGATGCCATGCTTACCTGGCTAACCCACTTATTGGGATTTTGACTGATGTATCAAGATAGATACCAAAATAAATATGCAGTACAAGGGGGATCTCCGGGAATACATCTGTAGTCCCAAAGTAAATATGCAGTGCTGGGGGATCTCTCGAAACGCATTACGTATTCCCAAAGTAAATATGCAGCTCAACCAATAAATAAAACAGTTACAACAATGAAATCTATAGTTTAGGCTATGTCCAATTCAACAGAAAACAGGAGTTTCACTAAACATACTGCACAGAGTTCAAATAGGCAGTCAAAATACGTAGACATGCTTCACTATTCTAAACAAGGTAAGTACATATACTAGTGTAGTTCAAATAAGACAAAAAACAGTTATGATTTAGTGGGAAAACGGAGTTTTACAACAATAGCCCATGTACATACTTGTCATCTCACATACTCGACGCTCATATATCAAACGGTACAAAAATCCTAAGGGGAATTTCCCCCACACACGGTTAGGCAAGACACTTACCTCGTACTAAGCTCAAGTCAATTCAAAACCACGCTTTTGCCACGTGTATCCAACTCCGAATAGCCCAAATCAAATCAAATCAATTACATAATGTAAATATAACTAAAAGTAACTACTTGAGCTAATGAATGCGAAGCTAAGGCAAGAAAATAGGAAAAACATCCAAAAAGCCTCCCCGAATGCACGTCATTGAATCAGGAAAAAATCACAAATTACGAACCCCCATTCACTTACGAGTCTAACCATGCCAAATGTACTCCAATCCGATACCAAAATCCCGATCAAAATCCCAAAATTCGGCCTAAGAACTTTTCTCAATCACAAATTACGAACACCCACTCACTCACGAGTCTAACCATACCAAATGTACTCCAATCCGATACCAAAATCTCGATCAAAATCCCAAAATTCGGCCTAAGAACTTTTCTCAATCACAAATTACGAACACCCACTCACTCACGAGTCTAACCATACCAAATGTACTCCAATCCGATACCAAAATCTCGATCAAAATCCCAAAATTCGGCCTAAGAACTTTTCTCAAATTTTCCCCAATTTTCACCCCAAATCCGAAAGTAAATGATAAACTTAAGCATAGATTAGAGGGAACTAATCAAAAAAGGGGTTAGGAATCATTACCCAAAAACTTCCTCCGAAAATCTCTCCAAATTTGGCCTTCTACCGTGCTCTCAATCAAATTTTGAGTTATGAACCAAAAACCTTCGATTTTGAACTTTAAAGCTGCCCAGTTATTTCCTTAATCGCGATAGCGGAAGCACCCTCGCGATCGCAAAGAACAACTTCGCCGCCTCATAATTTTACTATATGAGAACGTGTAGCTACCCACGCGAATGTGATGCATTGGCTTCTCAGACCTACGCGATTGCGACTAATCTCACACGACCACGAAGAGTAACACCCAACTCCACCGCTGCCTTATTTCTTCTACGCGAACGCGTCATAGACCACGCGTTAGAGATGCACCACCTTGCCAATACTACGTGTTCGCATACTCTAACCCGCGGATGCGAAGAACAAAACTCCCACCGCCTAGCTAAGCCAACACGATCGCGGCTCCCCTATCGTGAACGCGTAAAAGGAAACTAGATACACCAGATTGCAGAACTTCAATCATTCTTCTAAGTCGAAAGCTAGTCCGTTGAGCATCCGAAATACACCCCAAGCCCTTGGGACCTCAACCAAACATACCAACCGATCCTAAAAAATCATACGAACTTAGTCGAGCGCTCAAATCACACCCAACAACGCTAAAATCACGAATCACCCTCCAATCTAAACTTTAAGAACTTGAAACTTCAAAATTCTACAACTGACGCCGAAACCAACCAAACAACGTCCGATTGTCCCCAAATGTTTCCCACAAGTCATATTCCACCCTATAGACCTACTCTCACTTCCAGAAGCGGATTCCGACCCCGATATCAAAAGTTCCACTACTTGTTAAAAATTCCAAAAATTCGATTTTGGCCATTTTAAGCCTAAATGAGCTACAGACCCCAAAACACATTCCAGACACGCCCCTAAGCCCAAAATCACCCAACAGAGCTAACGGAATTGACATAATTTTATTCCAGAACCATCTTCACACAGTTCTGTCTACCGTCCAAATTCTAAGACTTAAGCTCTCATTTAGGGACTAAGTGTCTCAAAACATTCCGAAACTCAAAACCAATCATCCAGGCAAGTCATAATAGCGTAAATAGATATGGAGAAAACAGTTAATAGGGGATCGGGACTCTAACTCTCGAAACAACCGGCCAGGTCGTTACAGTTACAAAAATAAAATGGATTCAGTTTGAGTTTAAAGCTAATATAGGCTGCTAGTTCTATTAATTGTTCAAATTTATACTAAATCATTTTAAGAATGTATTGGCCCAGACCTACAATGAAAAATATTATTAGTGGGTTTTTCATTTTCAACAATAATAAGAATATAATCGCTAATGCAACATATTCGAACATGAAATCACAGGAGTGACTAATTTTACAATGATTAGTTGGCAACAAGTAGAAAGAATGAGGGATAGCAACTAATAAGATTATCAGTATGACCTTATGAAATAAGGAAAAGAGTTAAAATTATCCTTGTAGTTTTCGATATAAAACAATTATACTCTCCGTTAAAAGTAGATATCAAACTTAACCCTGTCGTGACCAATTTGACTCACTTATACCGTTTTCGACTAACAAACTTATTATTTCTATATCTTTTAAATTCAAATCTTTTTTTTACCTTAATAAAAATAGACTTGTCCAAATTAATATCCCTTTTATTTACTAAAAGCCCCTACCCTCCCTCACTTTTATATCTGACCCCAGACGCTTATTTGTTTTACTTTTTTAATGTTTTTCTTTCTTTTTTTCAATTTCTTGCTCTTTTATTTTTATTTCTTTTCAACTTTAATCAGTGGAAAACTCCATCATTACCACCCCTCACTATAGCACCATATTTACCACCTTATCTCTACTATTCCTCTCTCTTTAGGTAATATTTCGCTAAAACACTTACTTTAATCCTAAATCACCATTGTTCGTTTCTCCTTCAACTCTCTATCTGTCTTTCTAGTTTTTTATTCTCTTGTTTTTGTATTCAACTTCTCAAACTTAAGCCCTAGACATTGCTCCATCTTTTTCACCCTCACTATTATCGAAATACCAACCTTTCTCCTCTAATATCACCTCTCCACTGCCACCCTTTCTTATTGTTTAGCCATCAAAAAGCTCCCTCACCTCTAAATAATCAACTACCATACTATACCATCAATTAAGATCATCGATCCTCAGTAAAAATTATTAAAAATGCTATTATTATAACGACCCGATCAGTCGTTCCGAGAGTTTAGCTCCGTTTCTGTTTCATTTATGTTGTGTAGCTCACGTGTGTGCGTTAGGTTGATTGATCCGGGTTCGGAGTGGTTGTTGAGAGAAATGAGACACTTAGTCTCTTTACTTGGTTAAATAGTTGGAAAAGTCAACCAGAAGTTGACTTATATGTAAAGGATCTCGGAATATGATTTTTATGATTTGGATAGCTAAATTTGGTGATTTGAGACTTAGGAGTGTGTTTGGAATGTTGTTTGGAGGTTCGGAGTAGAATTAAGCTTGAATTGGCGAAATTGGATTTTTTGCGATTTCCGATCGGTAGTGGAAAATTAGCTAACGGGGCCGGAATGGAATTTCAAAAGTCGGAGCATGTTTGTAGTGTCATTTGGGATGTCTGTGAAAATTTTCAAGTCATTTAGACGTGATTTTGATGGTTCCGGCATCGTTGGAGAATTTCGAAAGTTTAGAAATCCTTAGGCTTGGATTTTGGATTAATTAAGTAATTTGGTGTTTTGAAGGTTCGACTAAGTCCGGGTGATGTTATATGATGTGTTGTTATATTTTGTTTGGGCCCTAGAGGCTCGGAATTGATTTTGAGTGGTTATCGGAGAGTTGGAATGATTGAGTTGCGGCTGAAGTTTGCTTCCTTATGTCATTGCCGCACCTGTGGACTGGGGACTGCAGGTGTGAGCCGCAGAAGAAAAAAAGAAATCGCAAGAGCGAAGATTTGGACCGCATCTGCGAGACCTGGGGCGCAGGTGTGGCGTCTGAGGACTTAAGTGACTTCTGTAGGTGCGAGATAAATTCTGTCGAAGGGGAAAGTGCTGGGCAGAACCTATAAAAGGTTACCTTCGCGAATTTTCATCCATTTCTTCACCATCTTTTGACGGATTTGGGAGCTTTGAGCTGTGATTTCTAGGGGAAATTAAGTGTTTTCAGTGAGGTACGCTACTTGGACCTTGTATCTTGTGTTTATGGCAATTATTCCATTGTTTAATCATGATTTTAGTGGAAGAATTTGGGGATATATTGGGAGATTATGGCTTGAAATTGGAGAGTTTAAATTGGGGATTTGAGGGGCCATTTGAGGTCCTATTTTGATGATTTTTGTATGTAATAGACTCGTGAGAAAATAAGGATTATAGTGTTGTAATTTTTATCGGATTTCGAGACATGGGCCTGGGGGTTAGGTTTGGCCAATTTCGAGATTTTTGATGTAATTTGGTTATTTTTTAGTGGGCTTTGTTCCTTTAGCGTATTTTGAATATGAATCTTATTTTGAATAGATTCAGGGCGATTTGAGGGCAAGATGAGTGGCAAGGGAATCGCGGAGTAGATTTTCATCCGGCTTGAGGTAAGTAATGATTGTAAATCTTGTCCTGAGGGTATGAAACCCCAGATTTTCACATGGTATCACTATTTTGGAGTGGCGCACATGCTAGATGACGAGTGTGTGGCGTGCACCGTTGGGGATTGTGACGTGGTCCGTCCCGTAGAAACTATTAAGTTGCGTATTTGACCATAAATCATATGATATTTTATGTTTTAGAGATTATTACTATATTTTGGGTTGAATGTCGTATTTGGGCCTCATGCCAAGTTGTTTGGACCCTTAGGGGCTTTTTATTGCTATTTCCTCACTATGTTGACTTAAGATTTACACTCAGTCATGCTATGTTTAACTGATTTCGAAACTCAGTCTTATTTACACTATTTGACGCATAAAAATAATATGTTGGACTGAACAACCTATTTTACTTGTAGCCCGAGTAGCTTGAGAGGTTTCTGACCGAGTGAGGCCGAGGTCCTGTGAGGTGACGATATTATGGGATCGGGCTGCAGGGCGTAGTGTTGTGTGTGTGTGTGTATATATATATATATATATATATATATATATATATATATATGGATCGGGTTGCACGCCACAACAAGATATGTTGGATCGGGCTGCACTCCGCAATGAGATATGTTGGGTCAGGCTGCACGCTGCAACGATATTGGGTCGGGCTGCATGCCGCAACGATATAACGCTTGGGCAGTAGCAGCCCCTCCGGAGTCTGTACACCCCCAATGAGCGCAGATACCTATTGAGTACGAGTGCCGAGTGCCGAGCGACGAGTGATTGGGAGGCATCGGTGGCTATAAGGTTGCCCAAGGGGCTGATTATGAGTGATTGTGAGGCATGTCGAGGGGCTTATTCTGAGTGATGTCATGCCCGAGGGGAGGTTTATTATTCATGTTTTTGCCCGAGAGGCTACTTATGATTTATATCATTTTTACACTAAACTTCTTAGACATTTTATTGAAACTGTTGGAAATTACATTTTCAAATAATTTTAACTGAAATCGACTTTTAAGCGTTATGATTTTACATATCTACGATTATGAAAGAAGGATTGTACTTGCAGTGGATTTATGATGTATTTTTGTGTGTTTCGTATTTTTCAGACCTTATTTAATTTTATTACTTAACGAGTTGGCGTACTCACATTACTCCCTGCACTTTATGTGCAGATTCAAGTGCTAGGGAAGAGTGAGATGTTTACTTGTCCCTAGAGACTCACAGAGATTTGCGAGGTAGTTGCACGCGTCTGCAGCCCTGCCTTCTCCTTCTTACTTCTGTAGTACTTGTATATCCCGTCCTAAATCATATTAGAGATAGTGTAATAGACTTGTATTTCATTAGATTTTCATGACTGATGACTCCGGGTTTTGGGACAGAGTTTATATGTTTACCTATCTTTATTGGTTTGAAATTCTAAAATGAAAACTTTATGAAAATATCGGACAATATTGAATAAAATGAAAAGGTTACCTTATATTTCAGTATTGACTTGGCTGGCTTAGTACCACAATAAGCGCCATCACGCCCAGGGTAGTTTTGGGATCGTGACAAGTTGGTATCAGAGCCTATGTTACATAGGACTCACCAATCATGAGCAGATTTAGTAGAGTCTTGCGGATTGGTACGGAGACGTCTGTACTTATCTTCGAGAGGCTGCAGAACCCTTAGGAAAAAAACCTCACATTCTTGAATTCTTGTCGTGCGAATCCATTTATTCAGCCAAAGGCGTAACTCTTTGAATCCCTTTCATGTATTTGAATGCGTACGTGAGCGCTCGGTATCAACTACGCATCAACGGCTTGTAATCTCCACGGGTGAGATGCGAGATGTGAGTTTAGCATGTTGATAATGGGCCATTCTGGAGGACTTGAGGCCAGGTTTTGTGTGTGGCTTGAATGCTGAGTTTCGATTGTGTGAACACATGCATTTGGGACTTATATATCCGTTTGTGTCCTTATTTGTGAGAGTTTGTGACTGGATGACTATCTGGTGAGTGTGATTCGATGGTGAGATGTGTTCATATTGTTTGATTGTGACAAAAAGGATTGGCTGGAAATGTAGCAAGGAATTATGGAATGTTTGACCTCTGCCTTGAGTTGGCATATGGCCTCGAGTTGTGTGTGTAGTGAAGGACCTCTCATGTAGTTTAGTTCTGGAGTGAATCTTTCTGTCATGTTATGAGTCACTGGTGATGTATTTTGGTCTGACCAATGCCCTAACAACATTTATGCATTTAATGAACAACGTATTTCAGCCATAGTTGGATTCTTTTGTTATTGTGTTCATTGATGACATCCCGCTGTACTCTCATAGACAGGAGGAGCATGCTCAACATTTGAGAGCTGTATTACAGAGATTGACGGAGGAGAAGCTTTATGCAAAGTCCTCCATGTGTGAATTTTGGCTCAGTGCAGTAGCATTCTTGGGGAACGTGTCGTTCAGTGAGGGTATCAAGGTGGTCAGATGAATGTGGAGAGAGATTCCAGAAGATCAAGATTGCTTTGACCGTATTTCCAGTGTTAGATCTGCCATCAGCTTCAGGTTCTTATATCACCTGTTGTGGTGCCTCGAGGGTAGGCGTTGGTTGTGTTTAAATGTAGGACGGTAAAGTGATTGCGTAATAGCTATGATTTTAGGAAGGGTATCGAGAGTTATCAAATTGAGGCTAAGCAGGGGGGGTTATCTCCTGCGGGGTGTCCGGAGGTGTGTGATCCCTATGTTGTTTTGTAACAAATTCTCTTTTACCAGTAAATGATATACGTTGCAATTTGAGGTTAGATCGCTTGTGGAAGTTGGCATGACTATTACAATGGCGAATGCGAGATTTGCAGATCATTTGAGACATTAGATAGTTTGTGTTATATGAGCTTATGAACGATTTAGTCGAATCTCACTGCGGTATTGTAGCAGTGATAGCGTATGTGCATTGTGAGTTATTGGTTGCTTTGATCTATGGCTTTCGGCCAAGTGGGGGAGTCTGCTATTGATACGTTAATTGCACGGCTAAGTGTCCTATCAGTTTCAGTTTGAGGTATACTTGTGAATCAGTTGTGGATTACAGGGGTTGAGATTGGGGATGACTCGAGTAATGGAAATTTTTGGATACATCTTGTAATGTACTCTATGGGTAAATGGGTTTTATTGAATGATTGAGTTGTAAATGTAAAGGATGTAGTGTTTGGAGTGTAGGAATTTGCTTGGTTGCTTCGAGTGTATGGACTACTTCTTAGTATGATGGTGTGCAAATGGGGGCCAGGTCGTTCGGTCTGTTTGATCTGTTTAACTGAGATTTGCATAGAGTAGATGGCTCTCAAGGATGGTTCTAATGGATTCAAGGTTATATGTAACAATTGGGAATCTTCAAGATGTGTATTTGGTTAGAAACTGAGGTTTACGTTGGAGGGTGTCAAGACTTGTTGCATTTTTACATTATCATGTATTCTACATATCAGTATCAGGAAGGTAAAGGTAATGGCTTTAGATTCGCATGAAGTCTTTTCAGGGTAAGTATTTGAATGTGGTGCTTTTGGGGATATTGAGAGAGTATTAAGCGGCTTATGAGCCTTAGACGGTATGGTTTTATGCTTGGGTGTTGTTTGGTGAGTTTGGGGTTGAGAATTCCAATATTATGGCAAGGAAAAGTATCAATTCGATGGTAAGTCAGAAGGAGCATGGATGAATACCTTGGTACCAGGTCGGATCGGCATGGTAAGGGACATGATTGGTTCTTTGGGTGTTTATGAGGTAATGAGTTTTTACAGGTGTTTCTTGGCAATGCTCCGGGTTTTGGTGACCTACGTGGATTGGTTGAGTTAAAGGATTAAATCCTAACAGTTTGGTGCCGTACAAATGGGATTCGGAGAGTTCTCGATGGTTTTTACCACGATTAGCGATGTATATTATCTACTGGCATGAGGAGCATATGATGTATAGTGATTTTTTCTTCTAGATGGGGTCAAATGGAATGTTCTTGGCTAGTGGGGTACATAGTTGCTTGTGGCTCGGAATGGATTATGAAGTTCTCATATTTATCATAAGATAGCATGGTGTAGGCGGTATGTTGTGTAGGGTTGAGATTTGCATGTGTGAGGTCACAATTCAGTTTTGGAAGGGAGGTCATAATTCTTAGGCAGCATATCCAGTTTCATATGACTAGGTAAATGATATCACTAATTGGTGCGGCTTGATGAGGGTGTACATTTCAGAAAGGGCAATGTGTTTGAGTTAAGGGTGCTTCATTGGTACTGCGGCGCTATCCTTTTGGATCGACTGCTGATATTCTAGTTTGCTTGGTGGCACAGAAGAATTATAGGGGTATCCCTCGTGGAATGATTGAGTATTAGAGGTGTGTTATATATTCGAGCGGTGGAGTTGGGATCAGATATGGTGATTTGTGCGCTTCATGGACTTCGAGACTAAGAGTTCTATATCTGTGAAGATGCGAGCAAAGGCAGTCAGATGTTGATAGGCGCCATGACTCAGTCCTTGTGAACTATCAGAGAGTTATCTATCTGTTTCGGGTGACCGGAGTTGATCTAGGGTTCATTGGTAGGCTAGTATGGGTTTGTGTTCTGCACCAGGTTGGAATTATTGACTCCGAATTGCTATTGTTAAGGGATGTACCATTCAATTGTCATTGATTTTATCCGTATTCTGGAGTGATCTATGAGTTACCCTTCGGTGTTGCGAGGAGTGGTGATTGTTGGTTATATGCACATATGGTGCAGATCTATTTGGTCTTATTAGAGGGATTTCAGTAAGGTAAGTAATTAGGTATTGCGGGATTGAGACATATTGGTTATGTTCTTTTGGGTTCGTGTGGCATGGTATCGTCCGATTCCCCGTGGTTATGACAATTCACTTTGAGTACTTGGTAGTGGATTGCGCATGGTTATTAATTTTGAGCCAGGTATCTTGAAGTATTTCATGTGGATCAGCGTTTGGATGGGATCACGCATTGTAGCAGAGTTATGTTAGAGGAATGATCCTTGGTGTCGAATTCGTGTGTTTTAGTTTTGTGATGTGTGCCAGGCACATAACATGGTGTTGTGATGGTACTTGTTGAGCTGGAGGGATAGTCCTCTCATGTGAATCTTTTCTAGGATTTGAGTATGTTGGGATGTTGCCATTGGGTGCACGAGTTGCACAGGTTATGGCTTTGGATTGTATTGATGTGTCATGTCATCAGAGTGGTCGTGTTGGATGAGAAGAGGTCTTTGGAGCTAGAATGAATACTATTAGAATTGACTGCAGCATGGTTGGAAGGATGATACGTGAAGTTGGCTTAGAAATCTGCTATAGTTCCTGTCGGAGAAGGAAGAGCTCCATGACTGGCTGATCGGACGAATGGTAACTAGTTTCCGTGTGTTTCTTTCATCATTGGCAGTATATGAAAGTGTTAGAACGAGGCTTTGGTTGATAAGAGGTTATTTGCCGGTATTTGGTTGTTTTGAGCAGCTATTGTGATTAGGAGTTATAACTATGAGTGTTTGAGTCATGTTGTATGTTCAGCGATTACATCTTGGGTTACGGATATGGCTTGATACAGCGTGTTCAGACTTATTCAGTTTATAGATGTGGGATTTTGACCTTATAAATTATTTCAGAAATGAAAATTTGGTTCTAAAGTTTTCGGGTTAGGTTGGATTGCAAAACATCAGCTATGTTGTGCTATTGGACCTATATAGGATAGGGTGACGTGGGATCACCCTCGGGTATGTAAACGGTAGGTCACACGGCGATTTTGATGGTTTTGGAACAACTCTAGGCACGTTCGAGGACAAACGTATGTTTAAGTGGGGGAGAATGTAACGACCCGATCAGTCGTTCCGAGAGTTTAGCCCCATTTCTGCTTCATTTTATGTTGTGTAGCGCACGTGTGTGTGTTAGATTGATTGGTTCGGGTTCGGAGTGGTTTTGGAGAGAGATGAGACACTTAGTCTCTTTACTAGGTTAAATAGTTGGAAAAGTCAACCGGAAGTTGACTAATACGCAAATGATCTCGGAATGTGATTTTTATGGCTCAGATAGCTTCGTTAGGTGATTTTGGACTTAGGAGTGTGTTCGGAATGTTGTTCGGAGGTCCGGAGTAGAATTAGGCTTGAATTGGCGAAATTGGATTTTTGGTGATTTCCGGTCAGCAATGGAAAATTAGCTAACAGGGTCGGAATGGAATTTCAGAAGTTGGAGAAGGTTCGTAGTGTCATTTGGGATGTGTGTGCAAATATTCAGATCATTCGTACATGGTTTGGGTGGTTTCGGCATTGTTGGCGAATTTTGAAAGTTTAAAATCCTTAGGCTTGACTTTTGGATTAATTCGGTGGTTTGGTGTTGCATTTGGTGTTTTGAAGGATCGACTAAGTTCGAGTGATGTTATATGACATGTTGGTATATTTGGTTGGGGCCTGAGGAGCTCGAGATTGATTTCGAATGGTTATCAGAGTGTTGGAAGGATTGAGTCGCAACTGAAGTTGTTTGCCTTCTATCATAACTGTACCTGCGGATTGGGGACCGTAGGTACGAGCCACAAAAGCGGAAAATAAATCGTAAAAGCGGCATGGATCGCAAGAGGAGAGAGCTGGACCGCATCTACGATCCCGCAGGTGCGAGACCTGGGGTGCAGTTGCGGTGTCTTAGGACTTAAGTGGCATCCGCAGATGCGGATTCTTTAGCGCAGAAGCGGTCCGCAGGTGCGAGATAGATTCTGCAGAAGCGGGAAGTGCTAGGCAGAACCTATAAAAGGTTGCATGATTTTACCTAGATTTTATTATAAAAGGTTCTTCACCTAGAATTTATTATATTCCATGATTTTATCATTTAATTTGTATTTTGAGTTGAGGAAAAAGATGGTTTTTGAAGAAAATCTTCAAAATGAATAATCATGATTTGAGGGATGAAATGGTATCGGAATTTGGTAATTTTAGTATGGTTGAACTTGTATCGGAATGGATGTTCAGGTTTTGTGAAATTTGTCGGGTTCCGAGGTGTCACAACCCAAAATACCCAGTCGTGATGGCGCCTATCGCGGTACTAGGCTAGCCGATACGCTATTCAAAACATACAACGATCCCTTTTTAATAGTTCATTTTCTAACCTTTTTCATCATAAAACTTTCATTTAACAATCCAGAACAAGTAAGAATAAACAGATATAAAAACAACAGTCCAATCTCGGTGTCACTAGTCATGAGCATCTACGATACAAAGATGATAACACAAAGTCCACTATAGTCTACAAAGATGATATGAGAATTATAATAGAAATAATCTCCTGGAAGGTAGGAGGGAGAAGAAAAAAGTTGCAGTCTCCATACAGCTACCTTGCTAAACTCCGAAATCGACTAAGGAAGGATCAACACTCACTCGGATGTCCCGTGGCACTAGGATCTGCACACAAGGTGCAGGGAGTAACGTGAGTACGCCAATTCAGTAAGTAATAATCATAAATAAAGGATGAGTGCAGTGACGAGCAGTAAAGATCATATAAAGTTCGTAATATAAAGTCTTAGTGAAGCAACAAGTATCAAATCAGTGTCCAAGTCAAACATCTCGTAAAAACTCCAGTTTCAAAGGAAAACATGTAAAAATATTTTCAACAGTTTTAATAGAGGCTCAGTATAAATATAGAGTGAAAATAAAGATTTAATAAACAAGCCCCTCGGGCAAGCCTCTCAATCACTCGTCACTCGGCACTCAGCACTCGGCACTCGGCACTCGGCACTCGGCACTCGGCACTCGCACTCAGTAGGTACCTACGTTCATTAGGGGTGTGTACAGACTCCGAAGGGGCTCATACAGCCCGATCAATATATCGTTGTGGTGTGAAGACCGATCCCATAAATAAACATGATGCGGCGTGTAGCCCGATCCCATATCATATCCTCACAAATCAGGACTCGGCCTTACTCAGTCATAAATTTCACAAGCCACTCGTGCATTTCAGTATAAATCGGGGGACTCAACCCGAAACAACTTTCCTATTCTTTAAAATAGAGTAATTGTAACGACCCGGTCGGTCGTTATGTAGAACCTGCATTATAATTAATGTTATTGACTTGCCATAGGTTGGTTATACTGTTATTGATGTGTTAGATTTGGTAGGCTTGAAATCGAAATGGTTGTAGTGAGAATTTAGCCACTTAGTCTTTAAAAATAGCCTTAAAGTTGGAAAAGTTAACTGAGAGTTGACTTATTGGTAAACGACCTTGGAATGCGGATTTTATGGCTCAGATAGCTTCGTTAGGTTATTTGGGACTTAGGAGTGTGTTCAGAATAATTTTGTGATGTCTGGTGTAGAATTAGGCTTGAATTGGCGAAAGTTAGTTTTTGGCGATTTCCGGTCGGCAGTGGAGAATAGGCTATCAGGGTCGGAATGGAATTTCAACAGTTGGAACAGGTTCGTAATGTCATTTTGGATATGTCTGCAAAATTTCAGGTCAATCGGAGTTGTTTTGGGTGGTTTCGGTATAGTTGGTGGATTTTAGAAATTTCAAAGTTCTTAGGCTTTAATTCGATGTGATTTTGGTGTTTGATGTTATTTTTAGTGTTTTGAGAATGAAACTAAGTTTGAATGATCATTTATGATGTGTTGGTATATTTGGTTGAGGTCCCGAGGGGCTCGGGATTTTTTTCGGGTGGTTAACAGACTCATTTGGACTTAGAGAAATAGATGTTTTGCTTGTGTTTTTGCACAGGGAATTTACCATGTGCGTTCGCGGAAGGGAACTCGTGTTCGCATAGGGGAATTTGGGGAGCAGGGAATTTTCCTTCTGTGCGTTCGTGAAGGATGAGGCGCGAACGCGGAGAGTGAGGAGGCCAGGCTTCTACGAACGCGGGTAAGGAGGTGCGTTCACGTAGTGTGTTTGCAACTGATGGACCCCACAGGCCATTTGTTCTATGTGTTCGCGCGCCTAGGGGGTGCGATCGCGAAGGGCAAGGGGATTGGTCAGTGCGAATGCAGACCGTTGACCGCGATCGCGAAGGGGAAAGGGGACTGGTCAGTGCGAACGCGGACTGTTGACCGCGATCCCGAAGAGTAAGACCTGGTCATTTAAATTAAAACCCTTCCGCGACCATTAGACCTTTTAACACCATTTTTGAACGGTAAAAGAGCTAGGAGGCGATTTTGAAGAGGGGAAATCATCTTTCTTCATTGAGGTAAGTATTTTGGACCCTAAAACTCGATTTTAGGTGATTAAGGAACAAAATATCAGTGTTTAATCCATGAAAATCAGTAGAAAAATATGGGGTTAGGGCTTGAGATTATGAGACCTTCTAGGGATGATTTGAGTGGTCAAACGAACTCTGATGTTTGTGTTCTTTATATGTACGGACTCGTGAGATGATGAAGAACATTTTGGTATAAAATTTGTCGAGTTCCGAGACGCGGGCCTGGGGGTCGAGTTTTGGCTAATTTCGGATTCTGAGCTAAAATTGGTATTTTTCAATTGGAATTCATTCCTTAAGCATAATTTGATGATAAAGATCTGATCTTTATAGATTTGGAGCGCTCGGAAGTTTATTCGAGAGGCAAGCGCATTGCGGAGTAGCGTTTTGGGCTAGTTTGAGGTAAGTAATGTCTTTAAATCCTATCCTGAGGGTATTAAACCCCGGACCTTGCATCCTTTCACGGATTTTGCAAAGCAAAGATTGGAAATTTGGAAATATATTCCTTTTAGGCAACTATTGAGTGGCGAAACAATCATCGAGTTTTCTTGATGATTGTTTGAACACTAAGAGTATTTTGATATTATTTCTTGAAAATGAAACACTGTTTTTGGGTCGAGAACCCGGTATAATGATGGCCCGAGTGGCATGTTGAGAGTGTCTAACTGAGTAAGGCCCTAGGCCAATATTTTGAGGATGTTATGATATGAGAGAGGCCGAGGCCAATATTGTGAGTGATTTATGCCATGATGTGTCTTGTTTATAGCGCTTGGGTTGTAGGAGCCCCTCCGGAGTCTGTACACACCCCCAGTGAGCGCAGGTACTTATTGAGTGCAAAGGATGTTGCCCGCATGGCTGATACTGATTGACTATGAGGTTGCCCGCGGGGTTTATACTGAGTGATGGTGAGGTGCTGAGGGAAATGTTATGAGAGATTATTATGGCCCGAGGGGCAGTTGTTAGATGATTTTGCTGAGTTTTTGACTATGATTTACTTTATTTTTCAAACTGATATTACTGAGAGTTTTATTGAACAATATTGGAATATATATATATATATATATATATATATATACTGGTTTCAAAGGATTTTTAAGGAAAATGGTTTTCGAACTTATATATACTATATTGAGACTTGATGTATTATTGTTTTGTGGATTGGTGTTTGTGCTGTGTGTTTCATATACTT
>ML247477.1:115374-178530 GCA_005239495.1 Nicotiana undulata | reverse complement strand
GGGGGGGGGGGGGGGGGTTCCTTGACTCTATGTGATCGCATAGTTGCTCCCGCGATTGCATACGGCGTAGGTGATCTGGGTGGGGGGCGGGTAATTACTCTATGTGATCGCATATTCCCTTCCGCGATCGAAGAGCTCAAGCCAGTCCTCTTCCGCGATCGCAACCCCCATCCTGCGATCGCATAGGGTCATCCAAGATCTCTTCTGCGAACGCAACTCCCTTTTTGCGATGCAGAGTGTATTTTGCCCAGTTATTTTCTTAAGTCAAAAACAGAATGTTATTTTGGGATTTTCATATTTCCATCACTTTCTCCTTCCTCCAACCTCCATTGAAGACCTCCAAGCCAATTCTTCCCCCATAGCCTTTTGGGTAAGTGTTTCTAACATCAATTTCTTTCACTTCCCTTCCCTAATCACTAGAATCTAGGCCTAAAATCCTAAAATCAAAGTAGAAATTAGGGGTTTTGGGTAGAGTTAGGTTTTTGGGAATTTTGGGTAATTCAACCCCAATTTGGGGTCGGATTTCAAAACAAATTATATATTCTAACTCGTGGGGGTATGGGTGATTGGGTTTTGGTCCGAGCCTCGTGTTTGGACCAAGCGGGCCCGGGGTCGAATTTTGGTATTTTTGGAAGAATGCTCGGAAATGGGTAACTAGACTATGGGTTGGATTTATTGAGTCTTTATTGATATACTTGAGTTAATCGTGTCTAGATAATACCATTTCGGAGTTGAGTTCTAAAGGAAAGGCGGTGTTAGAGGGTTGATTGCTATATTTTGGACCCGAGGTAAGTGTCTTGCCTAACTTTGGTGAGGGAATAGGTATTGTATGCTATGTGCTAAGTGTTTATCATGTTCAATGCATAGGTAAGGTGACGAGTACCTATGCATTGTGTGTCAAGCATGCCCGTGAGTCTATTTTTGATAAAAATCTTGTTATTACTTCCATGTTCGTTATATTATGAACTTGTCTCTACTTGGAAGCCGTTATTGTTGGAAATCTTGGTTGATGAACCTATGATGTGTTGGTTTGATTGAAAATCCAACTGTTAAGGCTATATTTGAATTGATTGGTTATAGCTGAGACCCTTGCCGGGCAATTGTTGTGATATTGATTGATGTTTTCCCCTTGCCGGGTGATATTGAAATGTATTTCTACTATGTTGTACTCCTTTCCATTATATCTATCATTGCTTGGTGAGGAAGAGTGTAAAGCATGAAGGGTGATGTCGTGTCATGATATTTGATTACATTGCATAGTGAGGAAGAGTGTAAAGCACGAAGGGTGATGCCGTGCCATGATTCACATTGATTATAAGCACGAAGGTTAATGTCGTGTCATGATTTACATTGATTATAAGCACGAAGGTTAATGCCGTGCCATGATTTATTTTGCCTTACATTGTACATTGCATTGTGAGGAAGAGAGTAAAAGAACGAAGGGTGATGTCGTGACATGATTTATACTATTTCACATTATACATCGCATTGTGAGGAAGAGAGTAAAAGCACGAAGGGTGATGCCATGCCATTATTTACATTCCTGGTACTTGTACTCGTTTCGTTAGCTATTGTGTTAATTTGCCTCCTTTGTTTACTTCTATATGTCAATTTAACTGCTTCATTTCACTTGTTCCCCTTTACTGCTCCTGTATCCCATACTTGTCTGCCTATCTTTTGCCTTGTTTTTCCATGCTTTGAGTTGTAAAATAGGACAGGTTAACGTTGTTGCTAAGTCTAGCCTCGTCACTACTTCGACCGAGGTTAGGCTCGGAACTTACTCAGTACATGGGGTCGGTTGTACTGATGCTACACTGCACTTCTTAATGTTGTGCATACTCCGCATCCGGACCCAGTGGACCGCATTGAGGGAGTCACCTTCAGTCCACCCAGAGCCTCAAGATATACCCGCTGGCGTTCGTGGGCCTTGGCGTCTCTCCTGCTTTTGGATTCCTTATTGTCTTATCTTCTTCCCCAGTTTCAAGACAATGATGTATTTCTTTTCAGACTATGTATTTAGCACTCTGCTTAGACAGTTCCTGAGTGTTGACACCCCGGTTTTGGGCTGATGCGACGTTATGTATTTTACTATTTCACTTTGCATTTTCGGATTTCTATTACATTTCCGCTGTTAAAATTCTGAAGTGTTTCGTTATTTCTGTTAAGATTTTAAAGGTATTTCCTTTACTACTGTTGAATTGGATTGCAAATATTAGATTAACTGTACACATTGGCTTGTCTGGCGGGTTCAACGTTAGACGCAGTCACGGCCTGAAGGGTGGGATTTCGGGTCGTGACACCCGAAGAACCATTGAGATGAAGCAGGGGGAGCTAAATGTTAAAGAACGTTTTTGTTGAAGTTTTTAGAATAATTTAATAGATAGAGATATTAGTAGGAGAATAAGAATAGAGTAAATGAAAGCATTATGAGTAAGATGTGATACGTGGATGACGACGGTAGATAAAAAAAATGACAGTATTACCGAATCTATAGTTAAGGGAAGAAAAAGACAAGAGGTAACAGGACTTGAGGCAACAAAAAAGCACAGGTCATAAAGTCACATCCTCATTTCGAGAAATAAGTTCGTGAATCCAACGTGATTACCAGAAGTAAAAGTTAGACCCCCGAGTAATAGAAATTAGTATGGGATAGTAAACAAAATAATCGAACATGAATTAAGGATTGAAGGAATTGGTAATAGCCGGCATCGTTTCAAAGATAGTGTTTCGACAATAATAGAATGAACAATAGAAGAATTACCTTTAAAGGTCATTCACAAAGCCGCTTCCCTAAAGCAAGCACTATGAGCAGAGTTAAGCTTAAGGGACTGAATGTGCCAGTTACACCAAGAGTCACCCTTGTGCGTAAAAAATTCAATTATCCCTGGTGTATAAGGGTTACTGCAAGGCGAGTAATATGTCAGTGAAGATGTTAAAACAAATGCCAAAGATAAGAGGTAACTATCGAATGGTAAAGGAAGAATGCGGTAAAAAGGTGAAAGGAATGAGATTGCATTTATTCAGATCCTACCAGAACATTATGCAAGCATGACGCGTGGGAGAATCAATAAGGGTTTTGCACTCGCTGATATTGATAAATAAGTGGAAATGAACACTTGATACATGAGGATCCCGTATGAGAGGTAAGTTAAGACAAAATACATAACCCAAGAGGCGCTACATAAAATACAAATATGAGAGTGGACCAACGGGTAGTCTGTAGTTGATTCAAGAAGATCCTAGTTATAACTAAACAAGAGGTCATATATAAATCAGTAGATCATGCAAGATAAACGTAGTGAAACCCAGCATAGGAAATCCAGTCTCTCAGATACGACATCGTAATCCTCGAGAAATATTCAGATAGGAGTTGGGTAGTAGAAGTTAAAATATAAGTGTTGCAGAAATAAAAGAGAGTGCCACTAGGGAGACAACTAGAATTTCAATTCAGAAGAAACCCTACGAACACAAGGACATGGAGATAAGTAACTAAGGATAATAATAGGCGAGTAAGAACATCATAAAAACCGTGGGGTATACAATGTAATGAGGTAGCATCTTTACAAAAGTCAGAAGTTCTTCCCTAAGCACCGCAATGAAAGACTAGCTGAGGAAATAAGGAAACATGCTTCAACATAAGAATAGTGACCTAAAGAAGAAATGGTCTTATAACAACTTTCTCACTACAATATCGTATACACTCCATAAGTAAGTGGAACCTATCGTGGTTAATGAATGGGAAGAAGAAGAAAGAAATCAAAAGTTGATATTTGAGATCATATGCGTTACAGGGAACTCCCGTATTCGTGGGCACTAAGATAAGCCAAGTATCCATGTAGCAAGTAGCAGAACGACCAGGAAAAGTAATTGCTTACATTTAAAGACAACTGATAAGGCATGAAAGGAAATCTATGGTGTTAGCATGTTAAAAGGAAGGTTGCGAGTAGTATAAATAGATATGCATAGGTCGTAATCTAAAGTATGGTGGAGAAACAAGGTTTTATCTGGACAGGAGTAAGGATAAAAAAGGTGAGTGAGAAGGTGACGAGAATAGATAATTCCTCAGAATTAAACCCATCACGACAAGAGAGCTGACGATTTCCATAAAGTTATAAAAAGCTCAGTATAGCATGAGTGAACTTAAAGGAGTTTAAAACTAGGAGAATTTAGAAGAGATGGAATGCTACCTTGGTAGTAAAGTAAGGGTGTAATTGTGATAAATGATAAGAGGATGACGTTTAGGCCTTTGATTGAGTAATAATTTTGAGAACAAGGATTTCATGAACTACACGGGATTAGAATACCCCCATAGGATGAATCACATTGGGATGCTATGAAATGCAGTTATTGAAGTATAGTATCGTCCCTAAGTGGATCAGGAAAATCACTTCTAATATTTCCTGATGATACGTGAGCCCTAGTGACGTATATTACATAAGAGGTTTCAAGTTATCAATGATAGATTATAGATCAACATTAAAGTGAATCAACAATAGATGGATGAAAGTTACAAAGTATGAAATGAGATTAGTCTGTCATTATTAAGATGAACAGTAATAAGGAAGCATTAAATGTCTTAGATTTATACATATATGATATGCAGTGAGAGAGTAACCTTGAGTTGGGTGGCAGGCCTCGATAATAATAAACCAAAGTAAGAGTTATATTACAGTATGACATACCTAGTTGTGGTAAAGCTAGAAGCATAGATAAATAGAGGCCATGAAACAAGATATAGCAATAGTCGTAAGTTCAAAAAAGTACCAAGCAAAGAACTTTTGTACACCTATAGATGCCTAGAGGGATAACTTGTCGAGTTATGTATATGTTCCCAAAGAGAGGCCTAGATATTGGCTAAAAGCTGGAGGAAAAAGGGAGATAAGAGTCGCATTGGCGCATATTCAAGGTTAGAATCGTCCAAGCTGCATGAAAGAAGGTAGAAACAGTTACGAGATTGGAAGAATTCCGACCACAAGTCGTGGAGTGAGAAAGAGGCCAATAGGGGGGAATGCCCTAGACTTTAGATTTATTCACCGAACAACTCCCTAGATGGCAAAGAAAATATTAAAGTATTCATAAGAGTTATTGCTTAAAAGACGGATAAGTTCATTAGTCAACATTCGAGGACGAATGTTCCAAAGAGGGGAATGATGTTACACCCCATGTTTCGTATGTGAGAGTACGTCATAAGTCAATTGATGTAAGCTCAGAAATAAGATTGTTTTTGGAAGCATATAAAGTAAGTTAATCATGTTGCCTTGGAGGTTACAAATATTTAATATCATGAATAACAAGTGTCAAGAGGGTTGGAAAGCTTAGAAGTTAAACCAATTGAAGAAAATAAGTTTCGCCGAAAGCCGACGAGTTTGGAATGTTATAACATGTACTTTAGGGTGAGACTATGGCTCATTACATGATAAGGAGGTAATTATATGAGTTATTGTTTTCGTATGATATTCGTGTGCCACGTTTTAAAGTCAAGCATGTTGTGGAACAAAAGTTGGCAAAGGTCTTCACAAGTTACATTCATAAATTTGTTGAAACTTAGGTCACATGTAGCTGATCTTTTCTCCCAATATACTAGTAATTAGGGGATGATATACCTACCAAATTGAATATATAATAGTCTAGTTTCTAACACATTAAACCTTTCATCGATACGACACAGGAGTAGAGAGATATTTGCAGTTTCGTGAGACTGCACAAACATCATAAGTGACAAGTAGGTGTGTGATTAAAGCTTTTTGAGAAGTACATTTCGTGTATTATATGAGGTCTTATTGGAACACATTTTTTAGAAAATTGAAGTTATTGTAATTTAATTTCCAATTCTTTTAACCGTTCGTTCATACGACATCCAGATAAAAAGATATAAGCGTCGGAAGATCGGCCAATGCTAGGGTGCCAAGCTAGCATCTCTTTAACTTTTTCAAAGTTGATATATATAAGTCTTAGGTCGTCTTTCTCTTCATTTTTCGGTATAACACGACCATAGAACACCCATAAACATATCCTTAAGCTATCTTCTAGGGTTTCAAAGAAGATTATCATCCCGAGCATGAAATCGAGAAGCGATAACATCAAAACGATCCCAACGACGTAAGTGTCATTATACCACCTCTCTTTTTTCTTTGTAGTTAGAGTTTTGGAAAGTTCTTCATAGTTAAGAAATGTACAATATCTGTATTTAAGTGTTTAAATATCAAGGAAGGTTGATAAATATATTTCCTAATAGTTAAAACTCACGGGACGGTGATCGAAAGCCGTGAGTTCGAGTTATTTGACTTGTAGCGGACTGTTTTGGGGACTCTTTTGTGTTGCTGTTGGGCTGCATATTTTAATACTGTATTGTGAAGTTTTGGAGGAGTAAGGGTGTGGAGAAACATCATATAGATGTAGGGTGGTAGGCTGGTCGTTCGTCGTAACATTTTCGGGTCGTTTGACACTACTACGGTGGTCGTTTTGTGTATGAAGAGATTGCAGTGTGTTGGGATGTTTTGTAGTATTGTGTGGTGTATATAAGGATGGAAAATAATTTATATATGTTGTTGTTGTTGTGTTTTTTTGTTTTCGGTGTTATCTTGAATTTGGAGGAAGTAAGGGTAATAGGGGAGATGCTGCCCGTTTTTATACAAAATAAGCTTGTCGTTCGTTGTGCGATAGTTGTACCTTTCATAATTCAATGATAGTATTATTATCGTTGTTGTAGATTAAGGTGAGAAGAGGCGAGTTCAACTTGGTGAGTGGAAAGATTGTGATAAGGTATGTTAAGGCACATCCTTCATTCTTTTGGCATGATTTAAAGTGAAACGAACGTAAACGGTACGCTATTTCATAATGAATCTACTCCTAGAAACTAAGGTTGTCCATGTTGTTATTTCCTTACAAAGTTATTCTAAGAAAGTATGTATGATCCTTGAGTGCTAGTGAAGTTCATATTGATGGTATGATGTCCATAATGTTAATCGAAGGTGCAACTACCTTACGTCACATCGAAAGTTTTAGAGCGTGATTCCATGAGTCCAGCATGCATTATATATAGTATCTATTTTACTCTACCGAGACGCGCTATAGTCGGCCGGGTACGACACCTATTGTGCAACCACTGATCAGTTGGGCTTACCGAGCTCCACGTGGCTGGTTACTACCAAGCCTCATGATGGCCGGGTATGTTTTTACCGAGTCCTCTTCGAGGCCGGGTATAATATGATGATGATGATGATTCCCACAGAGGCGGATGTTTTTAAAAGATTATGTATATATATGTATCACGCATTTCAAATCACTATCTCTCAAAGGCACTCAGATGCTATAGGTTGTGTCTCCTACATCTCTTTTTACATTACTGTTCTTAGTTATACTTTTCTGCCTTACATACTCAGTACTTTATTCATACTGACTTCCGTTTTGCTTGGGGACGCTGCGTTTCATGCCCGCAGGTCCCGATAGACAGGTTGACAGTCCTCCTAGTAGGCTATCAGCTCAGCAGAAGATGTTGCTGCACTCCACTTGCTCCGGAGTTGCCTATTTGGTCAGTATGATTGGGACATGCATTAACTGGTATGGCGGGGCCCTGTCCCGACCTTTTTCATGTTTATGTACTCTTAGAGGCTTGTAGAAAAATGTAAGGTATATGGATACTTGTTTGGCCTTGTCGGCCTATGTTTTGAGTTTACAAATGGTCATGTCAGCCTTATAGGCGCGTATGTCACATGTATAAGTTTATATATCATGTTAGGTCATCATATGTCTAGCATTCCCTTATGTTTTATTTCGATTATGTCATGATGACCATTTTGGCACATTTACCCATGGTAGTATGATAAGAAAAATATGTTATGTTGGTACTCGGTTTAGTAAGGTACCGGGTGCCCGTCGCGGCCCATAGGTCGGGTCATGACACCTTCACCAAGAAAGGTTTTACGTATGTTTATATGTATTCTTTCACCTTGGGCCCGCTTTCTTTAGGGATGAGTGCTGGGCTCGACCCCATAATTTTGGAGTTTTGCCACCAGTACCAGGTTTTATTGGCAAACGTATGCCCATCTATATGGCGAATGCACGTTTGCCTATGGCAGTTGTGCATGAAGACTTGGAAAACCCTAACCTTAGCACACAGGATAAGTCTTTACTCCCCCAAAATCTTCCGTGGGAAAGTAATACATTTCAGCAAACATGGCCACCACGATATCCGCACCAGCGGGGATGCTGATAATGTTTGCAGGTGGATGGAGCAGTTTGTCATCATTTCCACCAGGGACATCATCTCGGCCTCAGCTCTTCCTTTTCCTGAGCCGTGGAGCCATTTTCGCAAGTTCTTGATTTGTTTCTCTCCTTCATGAAAAAATTATTTTCCATTATTGTTGATCCTCCTTATTTCTTTTAACTTAGTTTTCCGGGGGACACCACCACGGGTACAAAGGCATGGACAAGTGGGTTCAGAAGGTTCTAGAAATTACAACATGGAATCTTGCCGATAGAAGGAAATTTCCCTCAAATATGGGTGGAAGGCTATGAACCATGGTAAATAGAATCCCTTTTTACCTTTTACCTTTGCATGAACATAGGTAACTTCATTGGAAAGATATTGACTCCATTTTCTCTTTTACTCAATTCAGGACTTCCGCAGGGCTCTGTCAACTGGCCCGAGGTCGACATTTTAACTGACCCCGAGGAGGCCAGGATGGTGCTATAAAGTGCCCTTGCTCGGAGCAGTGCCCCGGAATCTGCTTTCGATGAAGGTGCTTCCTCTTGGAGTCCCTAACCAGAGAACAAGTAACACAAAAGACAATGTACTTCTTTGGCTGAGACTCAAAACAAGAAAATAAAGAAGACCATGACTGAGCTGGCCACTGTCACAATGGTCATTCAAGATAAGGGGAAGCTACAGATGAAGAGGCTTCCCTTCAAAGGACGAAAAGATCTTCATCGACTTAATCATATGCTCAACCGGCTGAGCTTCAAAACCCGATAGCAAGTGAGGTCCAAGCACTTTGGGGTGAAATGGAGATAGTAGAGGATGTTGATTCTCGCTTTTCGAGCCCTATTGCTATTTCTTGTCCAAGGAGCTCGTACCCCGGGCCTCTTCTGCCTTCGAACATTGTGCAACCAATAATCAGTGTTGCTCTTACCGCAGGTGCTTCTCAACCTTCAACTCAACCACTTCACGCCCCTCAACACCAGCTGCACCTTAAACGCCAGCACCCGCTGCCTCTTCTGCACCTGAAGCGGACGCTCGAGAGAGGGATATTTCTTCTCACCGGTGTCCCGTCCATGGGAATTTGGGGCATAATTACTCACCCCTTTCTCAGATCCCAATTCCGCGGTTGGAAGGATTTCTTTCTGCCATCTGTCTTTCCCTTCTCTCTCTTCTCTTAGCAAAGGTAGGTTCAAGTCAAACTTTTTTTTGGCTTGCGGGCTCGGGGACTACAGTCAGCTGCTTCCCTTGTAGTCGTCAGCTCGTTCTTGACAGATCCGATCGGGTGTTCATAATCTGGAGTAAAAGGATTCGCAAGGAAGGAGAAATGCTACTCTTCCGGTTTCGAAGGAGTGCCATCTGCTATCCAAGTCGGTGGAACTTGTTGAAGTCGTTGGCTTCAGAGAAAGATAAGAAGAAAATAGGCTCCCTTTCGGGGGACTGTTTGTTGAATAACGCCATGCATAGAAGTAGCCGTGCCTCACTTGTCCTCATATAACTTTCTTTCCATTCATCTACTATAATGAGATTTCTAATCTTGATATTCCTTTTTTACAGGCCAAGTTCTTTGCTTCCGAGGGCCTGCATAAATTAATCCTCGATAAGAAAAATCTCGCGTCCGAGCGGGATCAACTGTTGGCCGAAAGGGACCTACTTGTTGTGCGCCTCCCGATGTTCTAGAAAAGACTGCTGAGGTAGGCGAGCTTGAGGCCGGGTTGCAGCAAAGTGAACAAGAGATGGACCACAGCCAAGAAGCCACTTGTCCTTTATGGATTTCGAGTCGGGAATAGAGCAGTGGCTTATTCGGCGCTATATCACAATTCATTCTCGGGCATAGCTGTTCACGAAAGGTATTACATGAACAACTCCAAGAGACTAAGGCTAAATGGACCGAGCGCCACTATATTGTACTTGCTGCTGCTGAACGCGAGTCTGCCTTTGAGGAGCAAGTGAATAACCTGAAGGCAGCCTTGCACTCCAAAACCAAGTAAGCCGATGCTACCGAGGAGAAGAGGGCCAAAATGGAAGAAAGGTTCAAGAAGATCATGGAGCAAAACCGGATTCACCTATCCACAACTTATGATCTTGACTAGAGCCTCAATGCCTCGAGACTTGAGAGGGATGGCCTATAGGCCGAGGTCGACAGGCTTAAGGAAAAGCTCTAGCTCCAAGATGATTCCCTCGTGTTTGAGAAGACGTATGCTATATATCAAATTAGGAGAAAAACCTTAGAAGAGGCCAAAGCGGGCATCGTCGACATTAATGATTGCATCGCCAAGGCCTAAACTGGAGCTAACTGCCCGGAAGGTCTTCTTGATGCTGCTGTTGATTCTTCAACTACCGGTTCCGAGTACCCGGGGACCGAGGAAGAGACTGAAGAAGATGGGGATGAAGGCCAAGGAGCTCGGACCCCCGTCCTCTTCTGCCTTCGAACGCTGAGCAACCAATAATCAACGTTGCTTCTGCCGCAACTGCTTCTCAACCTTCAACGCCAACCACTGCACGCCCCTCGACACCAGCTGTACCTTCGCCGCCAACACCCACTTCTTCTCCTCCACCGGCAGCGGACGCTCGAGAGAGGGATATTTCTCCTCCCCGTCTCCCGACCATGGGAATTTGGGGCATAATTACTCACCCCCTTCCCCAGATTCCTAGGTGAGGAGAAGTGCTACTCTTTCGATTTTGAAGGAGTGCCATCTGCTATCCGATACCAACTATAGTTGTTGTTCTCGGTACTTGTAATTACTTGACTCGCCTTTTAGTTGTATTCGATTCCACGTGGCATGCTATCATTCGACCATTTATTTCGGACCAGTTTTAACCTATACACCCTTATTGCCAATAAAATGTCAATTCAAATGTCTGTAAATTGTTGTACATATAATGTGAGTGGATGGTGAAAATATCGAATCGTACACTTTTAGTTATGTTTTTTGCACGGGGTTAAGCTTCACATTGTTTGTTAGGGTCAAGCTCACACCACGAAGATATACTTATATTAATTGTATGATCAAGAAAAAGTGAAAGAAAAAAGAGAGAAATGAATAATTATCTAGCGGAACTACTTTATCTTAAATAAGTAAAAGACCTTTCTCCTGTATCATCCTTCTCCGTCCCGCAAAACAAACTTAACGGTGACTTAACGGATTTCAACAGATTCTTCGACTTTTTCTCACCCTTCTCCTCTTTTGGCGAACCGGGTTTAGAAAATATAGGCGGAGTCGGTAGAAACCGAAACTTACTTAACCGGCCATCCTCCGGTTCGAACCGGTACCCCTTAGTTGAACTTCTCTCTGGGGAAAAGGCTACGGCACCATTGTAGGCCCTACTCAAGCTTAACTCTACCAATCCTTTACATACATCATCAGGTAACCTTAGAGTAAACCTCTCGAAATTTTCACCTGGTTGAATCAGTGAGTGACCCGTCGAGTGTGAACGATTGAACATCCCAAAAATCTTTGGCCTTCTTGGTGTTGATTTTGGTGCAAGGTGCCGAAAATCAGGTGTTTTACTTCTCGCCTTATTGCTACTATTTGGAGTAAGGGGGCCATAGTTGGGTGTTTTATTTCTTGGTGTAGATTTCGTTGAACAAATATGAGTAGGTGTTTGAGAAGACTGATGGTTCATCTCTTCTTGTGGACTAGCAGTCACGTGAATATCTATTACTTTGTCGCTCCTTTCTGTTTCTTGAATTGTTTCTTGCTGTTTACCAGCAGGTTTTGTTTCGAGATTTGCACGGCAAACAGGGCAAGTGGTACGAAAGGCAAGCCAAGCATCAATACACTCAAGATGGAACACGTGGCAACAATTCGGAAGAAGGCGGAGAGTTTCTTCATCTTCGAACTTGTTTATGCAAACAGCACATTCTAGGATAGATTGGCCCAATTTTAGGGATTTGACATCTGAATAGATAAATACTGGGAATGTTTCGATGATATTAGGGTCAAGTCCACGGGAAACAGGTCGGTGACGGAAGAAGGAAGAACTCATTGGTTCGTCGGGGTTCATGTGACGTATATATAATATGAGGATAACTGCAACCACGAATAATGCGACACAGGCGAGTACTATCGCTACCGCTGGGCTGATTTTAACATTTGAGTCCAAGGTCGAAGGTGGTGTTGCCGCTGAGACTGTGCCAGTTTTGGCCATAGCGTAAAGCAAACACAAGAAGAAACCCAAGATGGTATTTCTCCTGTGCTTCATTTTTCCTTAAAAAGTGAATATTAAGTACTAGTATTAATTTGAAAGCCGGCAGTGTTAACTTGTAGTGTGAAAAGCAGAGGAGAGATGGATAGTTGCCAAGGCAAAAAGTGGATGTAATGGGGTTGTTTCTTTTGGATATACTCTTTTACCGTTGGAGTGGCCTACCGAAATATTAAAGGAGAAGAGTCTGTTGACTTATTAAATGGCCACCACGAGAACAATCAATAAGGTTTTGACTTTTGACGTTGAATTTTTAAAAAAAATATTGAAAGGAGTTGTTGTTATAAAATAAAGAGCACAAAGCAAATAAATCGAATACAAGTACGAAGAAAGAGATTGATATATTATTTAACTTCAAATTCATTTACATAATGAATTGACATTACTAAAAATTTAGAAATTACCGACCAACTATTTGCGACCAAAGTTGGTCGGTCAAAAAAAGTGATCAAAGTTTGTTTTGGTCGCAAATGTGGAGAAAAATATTAAATATTTATTTTAAATAATTTACCGACCAAGGTTGGTCGGTATTTGGTCGGTAAAGTGGTCAACATGTTGACCGCGCTGGTCAGACTTGCTTGGTCAAAGAAACATTGACATTAGCGATCAACTTTGGTCGCTAATGTGGGACCTAGTTATAAAGTTTTAATAATTATATTATTATTTAAAATATTTTATAAAATATGAATAAATCTTATTTAAAATTACCGACCAAAGTTGGTTCGTTAATACAGAGGAAGCAAATAGCGACCAACGTTGGTCGCTAATTTTTAATTTCTGGATAATTAGAGACCAAAGTTGGTCTGTTTTCAGGTCAACATTGGTCAAAATTAAAAATCACTTTTATATTTACTATCTAAATAATATAAATGTAATCCGTTAACACTTTTGTAATATAAGGGATGAATACACTAAAATATACTCTAACATGCTATATATGTAGTTAAAGTAGCACAACGAAGCGTGTTTTANTATATATATATAGGTCGAGACGTTTTATTTTTAATATTCAACGATGCATCTGAGTAGGTTATAAGTCGATGAATCAATTTACACATTGATATTGGACATGGATTGGTTATCTCCGTGTCATGCAGTTCTTTATTGCCACGCTAAGACCATGACCTTAGCGATGCCAGGATTTCCGAGGGTTGAGTGGAGAGGTTCTGTTGAGTATGTGCCTAGTAGGATGATTTCGTACCTGAAGGCCCAGTGTATGGTAGAAAAGGGGTGTTTATCGTATTTGGCCTTTGTGAGGGATGTCAGTGTTGAGACTCCCACTATTGATTATGTTCCTGTGGTCCGTGTTTTTCTGGACGTGTTTCCTGCTTACTTGCCAGGCATGCCACCTGACAGGGATATTGATTTTGGTATCGACTTGGTGTCGGGCACTCAGCCTATTTCTATTCCTCCATATCGTATGGCACCAGTGGAGTTGAATGAATTGAAAGAGAAGCTTCAGGAACTCCTAGATAAGGGGTTCATTCGGCCTAATGTGTCACCTTGGGGTGCACCGGTGTTGTTCGTAAAGAAGAAAGATGGTTCCATGAGAATGTGTATTGACTACAAGCAGTTGAACAAGGTTACAGTCAAGAATAAGTATCATTTGCCTCGTATATATGATTTGTTTGACCAGTTTCAGGGAGCTAGGGTGTTCTCTAAGATCGATTTGAGATACGGGTATCATCAACTGAAGATTCGGGATTCTGATATTCCCAAGACAACTTTTAGGACTCGCTATGGCCATTATGAGTGTATGGTGATGTCTTTTGGGTTGTCCAATGCCCCAACATCGTTCATGCATTTGATGAACATCGTGTTTCAGTCGTACTTGGATTCTTTTGTTATTGTGTTCATTGATGACATCCTGGTATATTCTCGTAGCCAGGAGGAGCATGCTCAGCATTTGAGAGTTGTTTTACAGAGATTGAGGGAGGAGACACTTTATGAAAAGTTATCCAAGTGTGAGTTTTGGCTTGGCTCAGTAGCTTTCTTGGGGCACGTGGTGTCCAGTAAGGGTATTCAGGTTGATCCGAAGAAGATAGAGACCGTACAGAGTTGGACGAGACCGTCCTCAGCTACAGAGATTAGGAGCTTCCTTGGTTTTGTGGGGTATTACCATCGCCTTGTGGAGGGGTTTTCTTCTATTGCTTCGCCCTTGAACAAATTGACCCAGAAGGGCGCTCCATTCAGGTGGTCGGACGAGTGTGAGGAGAGCTTTCAGAAGCTTAAGACTACATTGTCCTTAGCTCCAGTGTTAGTATTGCCATCAACTTCAGGTTCTTATACAATATATTATGATGCCTCGGGCTGTGGTTGATTGATTGACAAAGTTTCCAGGAGTCTTCGAGGTAGCAGTTGGCGATCGCAACCTCGATTGCTCCTACTTTATCTACTTGTTGCACTTTCATTTTGACAGACTATGTTGTCTATTTCTCTATTTTAGCACTTTTATGTATTAGCAGCTCGTGACTGAGTGACACTAGATCTGAGGTTGGTTTTGAAATTTGCTTTAAATGTTGTTTTAAACTTTCAAATGGAATATTATCAGTGTTTTCCTTTAAACTTCATAATTTTCTGAAAAATAAAATTAGATTTAACGATATGTGTGACTTGCCTGGTTCCACGACAGGCGCCATCACGACTAAGTATTTGGGATCGTGACAGGAAGCCCGTTAGGTCTAAAGTAGAAGACATGAATCGAGTTACAATAACAACAATAACTACGTCTTAATCTCAAGCAAGTTGGGATTGACAATATAAATTTTTCATTTAGCTAACTCATCATCATATTCACAAGATGAGTATTGCAAAACTACCCTAAAAGTATTCGTTAGTTGAAGCTTAGACTTGAAAGTTGTGCTTAATATCAATGGAGAGGAGGAATATCCGCAGACACAAATATACGGCCCTCTCCTGCAAAATTCTTAGAAAATGTCAATTTCTTTGTCTCAATATGTGTGAGTTAGTTTGATTTGGAGTATAAAAAAGGAAAAGAAAATTCTTCAACTAGTAATCTTAAATATTTTATGAAACCATAAAAGACGCTATTAATGATAAAATGAAAATTTTATAATTAAATATTTTATAATATAAAAGGAAACCGCATCGTTCTTTTTGAAATAAACTAATAAGCAATATTACATTTGTGAAATGAAGGGAGCACCATATGATTGAGGTTAGCAAATTAAACTTTTCGTTGACATTATTATTTTAATGGGTTTGTAAGCAGATTATCACGTCTTTGAAGTTAGTTAGCAGTTTTTAAAGGAGCTGAAAGTCAACTTAGACATTTTTAAGACTAGTTTACTGGTCCGTACGTAACCAGGTTTTAGATAATGAGTTGATGTTCGACGACATTGACGTTAATGGGTTAGTTGGCTCATGGCTGTCACTAATAGTCACA
Source organism: Nicotiana undulata (assembly GCA_005239495.1). Taxonomy (NCBI): domain Eukaryota; kingdom Viridiplantae; phylum Streptophyta; class Magnoliopsida; order Solanales; family Solanaceae; genus Nicotiana; species Nicotiana undulata. Next base: position 162,721 of record ML247477.1, on the reverse strand, counting down.
TAAGAAAATTAATAAGTTATAATATTGAATTTGGTTGACTTTAACGGGTTAGTGTCCTCGCCTTGGATTTTAGGACAACCAAATACAATAGTACTGTCGTCAATTTCCCAACAAGTGACAAATTATTGAGTTCTATAATAATTTAGCATTTCAACTGGATTTAAGAGACATTCCAAATGGATTTATCTTTCTTGTTTACCTTTATGTTTTTAACATTTTCGACCCTTTTCCGTTCTCTATCAAGAGGAAAAAATGAGACATGTTGTTGCTTCATCTCTCTTTAACCAACAAACGAAAGGCTCTTGCATTGGCTTCTTACACCAAAAATGTCAAGACTATTGATTAATTGTTTTAAAAAAATATTCTTTTTGGTGGGTGATGTTGGGCGGTGCATAATCAACGTCATCCTCTTTTAATAGCTATTGACCTAGGTTTTGTCATAATTAAGAAAGTCATGAATTTGTTGAAGAAGAAAATTAACATAAAATAACTGGATTAAATTAAGAAACAGTCATGCTCCTCCTTTTACGGAAGATTATATAACACAAATGGATCATTGTTGTTATATCTACTTCGATAGAGTTATAGAGTTTCTGTTTGCATTTTCTTGATGACAAATTGAGATTTAATAGTGTTTACCCTTAAAATCGGGTAACAATTAAACTTATAAGTGATTTTAGGGATATGTGATTTTACCTAGCACAAATTGACAAATATGATAATTAATATTGTAAAATAAAAGCAAACCAGTATAGAAATGCAATTAGGCCCTCGAGCTGGATCGCCCTCGAACCGGCTGAGAATATAACTAAAAAATATGAACTAAACTGAAGAATAAGAAAATTTAAGAGAGAAAAGTGTTGCATTGCTTTGATATGCGAGAATTGGATTATGTCTCGGTCTGATATAACACGGGGTTGATCCTCAGCCCACCATCCTGGTCTATGTTAATCAACAAAATCGGGTGAGCCCGGTTCTAACCATATACATAGAGTCCCCTCGTTTTTTGGAGTGTAATGACAAGAAATGAATTGAGTCTTCGATTTTTACCCCGATTTGTCATGACGTCATCACCGTGATGTAAGCGACAGAGGTGACCGAAACGTCCATCGGTACAGTTCCCCAGGTATTTAATGTGTGTCAGTTGACGGTCCGCCACTACCAGCTTTGAACCATCGCCGTGAAAACCATAAATAGGTCCCTTTTTCATTCTTTTAAACTTTACTTTCAATCTCTTTTACTCTAATCTTCAAAGCTCTTTGCATCCTTCAAGTTTTTCATCTTCAAATCTTTAAGTTCCATTGTTGGTCCCTTCTAAAACGCCAAATATTATCATCTCCATTCTTCTTTTCCCTCAAAACCTAATGGCGAAAACGTCTAAAACTGTTCAACAAAAAGACAACGCCTCTTCATCTCGGCCGGCCAGCGAGAAAACAACAGTGGAGCCACGCCCTGAGGAGCTTGTTCCCGGGGGGTGCGTTATTAGTTCTGCCTTCAAGGTCGAGAAAACCTCATCGGTCCCCAGTTGATGCGAGTCGGTATCGAGATAAATATGCTCGATACCCGAGAATTTCCTCAAACAAGTGAAGTGGTGCATACCTTTGACATTTGTCGCACTTTTGAACGAACTCTTTTGGATCCTTTTCCATATCGACCCAGTAGTACCCTACTCTGATATGTGAACCAATGATTCGGCACCAGAATGGTTTCCAGAAGTGCCTTCGTGAATCTCCCGTAGGCCGTAGTCGGTGTCTCCGGGTCCCAAACATATTGCCAATGGTCCATTGAACATCCTCCTAAATAACGCTCCATCCTCGTACGAAGTGAACTGTGCTGCCTTTGTGCGTACATTTCTTGACTCCTTTGGATCTGATGGGAGCTTCCCAATCTTTAGGAAATCTATATACTTGTTTCTCTAATCATATGTCAAACTTGTAGATTTATTTTCGGTGTAACCTTCTTCGATCACTGATCTCGAGACTTATACGACAGTCCCCGAGTTAAGTTTGTCATCTTCGACCGATGGCTCCAAGTTTGCAAGGGCGTCGGCCTCACTGTTCTGTAATCGAGGTACATGTTGTAAGATACACTCTTTAAACCGATGTAAAGTTACCTGTATCCTGTCTAAGTACCGCTGCATTCGGTCTTCTCGAACTTCGAAAGTTCTGTTGACTTGGTTTACCACGATTAGGGAATCACATTTGGCCTTGATGACCTCTACTTGCAAACCTTTAGCCAACTCGAGACCTACACTCATGGCCTCATACTCGGCCTTATTGTTAGTTAACTTCAAAGTTCTGATAGATTGTATAATTATATTACCCGTGGGTGGATTTAAAACGATACCCATCCCGGAACCCTTCACGTTCGAAGAACCGTCTGAGAAGAGGATCCACACCCCCGATGATGTGCCCGATTTTAATAACAGTTCTTTTACGGCCTCGGGTACGAGGGCTGGCGCGAAGTCAACCACAAAGTTTTCCAAGATTTGACACTTGATGGCCGTTCGGGGTCTATACTTGATTTCATTCCCACTGATCTCGACGGCCCATTTGGCCAATCAACCCAAAAGTTCGGGTTTGTGCAAACTATTGCGAAGGGGATAGGTAGTTACAACACATATCGGATGACATTGGAAATACAATTTTAATTTCCTAGAGGCGCTTATTAAAGCAAGCACAAATGTTTCTAAGTGTGGGTATCTGGTCTCGAACTCACATAAGGTCTGACTATCATAGTAAACAGGGAATTGCTTACCTTGTTCTTCTCGGACTAGGACCCCACTTACCGCTATTTTCGAGACTGCCAAGTATAAGTAGAGTTGTTAGTCTTCTTTCGGGGTGTGAAGCAGTAGCGTGATTGATAAGTATCGTTTTAGTTCCTCTAAGGCATGTTGGCATTCCAGAGTCCATGAAAAGCTACTCTTCTTCTTAAGTAGTGAGAAGAATCAGTGACTTCTATCTGAGGGCCTCGAAATGAATCGTCCTAGGAAGGCTATGCGCCCCATTAAACTTTGTACGACCTTGACATTATCCACGACCGTGATACCCTCGATGGCTTTGATTTTTTCAGGGTTGATCTCGATTCCCCCATTTGATACCATGAAGCTGAGGAACTTGCCTGAGCCGACCCTGAATGCACACTTCTCCAGGTCGATTAGCATCTCAAAAGTCTCCTGAAAATTTCAAATGGTCCTCTGCTCGTAGGGACTTAACTAACATTTTCATCAATAAAAACTTTCATTGATTTTCCTATTTGTTCTTGGAACATTATATTTACTAGGCGTTTGATAGGTTGCACCAGCATTTTTTAGTCCGAACGGCATTACGTTATAACAATAGGTGCCGTATTTAATGATAAACGAAATCTTCTCTTGATCCTCTAGGTTCGTCTGTATTTGGTTGTACCCAGAGTAGGCATCGAGAAAACTGAGAATCTCATGGCCGGCCGTGGCATCAATCATGTGATCAATATTTGGAAAAGGAAAAGAATCCTTAGGGCATGCTTTGTTCAACTCCTTTTAGTGTACGCACATACTAAGTTTATTTCCCTTCTTAGGGACTACCACTACATTTGCTAACCATTCAGGATATTTTACTTCCCGAGTGAAACCTATTTTGAGAAGTTTGTTACCTCGTCCTTGATGAATGCATGCTTAACCTCAGACTGGGGCCTTCTTTGTTTCTTTACTAGACGGAACTTCGAGTCCAATCTCAGTCGCTGGGTAGTGATTTCTGGATCCCGAGTTGTAGGTATAATTTGATCTTGTAGGCCGAGCTTCTCCATGACCCTCGATCGAATAATAATGGTCGAGCTTCCTGGATCAATCAAAACACGTTTAACATGAATTTTATTCATAAGAACAGCTATTACTAGTGCATCGTTGTGGGGTTGTGAGATATCCTCTGCATCCTCATCATTGAAAGACAAGGTCCCTTCCGGCACATAGTCCCGAGTTCGCTTTTCCCTCATGATCGATACCTTGGTGTGCTTGAATACGAGTCCCTGTGGAATATCCACCCCACCAATGATCATGTGAATCACATGTTGTGGTTATTCCTATTCGTTCTTCCTGTTTGCATCTTTGTATCTAAAGTGGTTCTTAGGTCGGTCGCTCAAGAATTCTCGAAGGTGACCATCGTTGAACAAACGGGCTACCTCCCCCTTAGTTGTTTGCAACCCTCCGTTATATGGCCATGAGTACCATGGTATTTGCATATTTGATTAGGATTCCTCTGGGACAGATCGGTCTGTAGGGATTAAGGCCATCTAGTATCTCTGATCCGCCCAATGGATGATACAATAGCTTATGCATCAACGCTGAAGTTGTATTCTGATAGTCATGGCGCTTCTGTGGGCTCGACATTTCTATCGAAACCAATCTTACTCATGAGCCCTCGGGAGCTCTACACTCGATCATTTTTTTGATCACTTTGAATGGGGTTACGTCCAGGACCGCTGTTTCTCCTACCTCCACCGTATGGTTGATACCGATATATGTTCGATAGTGGTTCTCTGTCGATATCCCTTTGAATTTTGCAGACACGCCTGTTTGGATAAACGGAATCATAAGGAGCTCCTAACTAATCATCCTCGACCCTCATTTTTGACTGGTACAGATTATACATATTGGCCCAGGTCACAACTAGATATTTGATTAAATTCTGTTCTAACTGTCGTGAGGCCACTGAACTTCGTACGTTCATACCTTGAGTAAAGGCTTGGACTCCCAATCATTTGCGACCGGAGGTAGGTCCATACGTTCCATCTGGAACCGAAATACGAACTCACTGAGCATTTCATTGTCTTTCTACTTCACTTTGAAGAGGTCCGACTTCCTAGTCTCGCCCTTTATGCTCCGGCGTGTGCTTTGACGAAGGAATCTACGAGCATGGCAAAGGAATCAATGGAGTTGGAGGGAAAATAATGATAACATATCATCTCCCCCTTCGATAATGTTTCTCCAAAGTTTTTCAGCAGAACGAACTCTATCTCATCATCCTCTAAGTCATTCCCCTTTATTGTGCATGTGTAAGAAGTTACATGCTGATTGGAGTCAGTGGTTCCATTATATTTGGGAATTTCTGGCATGCAGAATTTCTTCAGAATGGTCTTAGGAGTTGCATTTGGGGGGAAAGGATTTTGCACGAACTTCTGCGAATCCAAAACCCTTCAGAATCGGTGGTGCCACCAGAATTTGATCAACTCGGAAGTTATACGTTTCTACTTTTTGTTATTTTCTTCAATATTCTTCTCCCCCGATTCAATATGCTATGTAAGCTCTTTGAAATTTTTCATAATGGCGGGGTCAGTCCCCGATTAATTCATGTTTGAACTATCCGGTACTGGTTCGGCTCTGTGAATAACTTCTAATAAGTGCTCGGGTTTAACCGCACTCGGTGCGCGGTTCTAATTTAGGAGTTGCACTATGGAATCTTGGTGAGCCTGTAACATTTCAAATATTAGTCGAAGGCTGACTCCGCTATCGTTGCCGCCCTGTGTATCTTGATTGGTTGGTCAAACGTCTATACAGACACTATTCTCGGGGTCGACACCGAGATTTGCATTTAGGGCGACATGGGAACGAACGTTGATGGGATTTGCAACCGATATTCCTTCGAGGCCAGCCTGAGATACTTCAATCCCTAGGATGACTATATTTTCGTTTTCCCCATGAAAACCAAGGCCTTTGTCAGCGTGTGTGGGTACTATTTGTGAGTTCGGCATGCTGATCCTGAAATAAAAAACACTTACGAGAACAAGCGTAAAGCAGTGTGTGTTATAAGAATTAGTGCTGGGCAATCACTATTATCCTTAGCTCCATGGTGGGCGCCAAAATGTTTACCTCTAAAATCGGGTAACAATTAAACTTATTAGTGATTTTAAGGGTATGTAATTTCACCTAGCACAAATTAACAAATATGATAATTAATGCTAGAAATTGACTGTAAAGTGAAGCAAACCAGTATAGAAATGCAATTAGGCCCTGAAGCTGGATCGCGCTCGAACCGACTGAGAATATAGTTAAGAAATATGAATTGAACTGAAGAATAAGAGAATTAAGAAAGAAAAGTGTTGTATTGCTTTGATATGCGAGAATTGGATGATTACAAATAAATAGAACCCCTCTTTATATAGTAGAGGAATTATACTTATGGTACAATTCTAATTATAGAAGGAAATTCTATGATTATCTAAATAACCGTTCTTGATTTGATACGTTCCGAGATTTTCGCTACGATCCTCGACCGGTCACGTATATATCGGCTTTTCGTTAGTACGCCATCTTCGGTCCTACTTGAAGTCTATCCTGTTTGATCTCGATAATTACTGGTCTCGATCTCGATTGGTACTTGAAATCCCGAGCTCGGTACCGCACCTTCATGTCTCGGTCTGATATAACAGAGGGATGATCCTCGGCCCTCCATCCTGATCTCGGTTAATCATCAAAATTGGGTGAGTCCGGTTCTAACTGTATACAAATAGTCATTAACGGATTTCAATTCATGTGACTTATTTTTACCGAACACGATATTTAAAGATTTAAACTTTGTTTTAAATCTTATGATCTTAAGACATAGGTTATTGATAACTAGGCATTTTACCTTGTTTTGTACTCTATCTTGCTTAAGTTTTGGATGCAATTGCACACAAAATAGTCTCAAAGGCTTACATGTTGTGCTTGTTGCAGAGTTTAGTCAAATATGATGACAAATAGTCAAAGACCTGCTAAAAAGGAGTGAAACTTGCACAAGTACCAAGAACAAGTAAAATCCAAGTTCAATTGACCATCGCGACCTGCGGTCCACTTTATGTGGTCCGCGGTGGTGAGATTCAGAGAGCTATCCTTTAAGGCAAAATCCACCGCGGACCGCGGTCCACTTTATGCGGTCTGCGGTGGTGAGATTCAGAGACTGGTTTTCCAAGGCAAACACCATCGCGGACCGCGGTGGAGAGATTCAGAGCACCTGATTCTAAAGGCCAAGACCAACGCGGACCGCAGTCCATTTTACGCGGACCGCGGTCCATTTTACGCGGTCCGCGGTCAATATATTGAGAGATCCCAAATATTGAAGACTAGAAGACCTCTATGGACCGCGGTCCTTTCTTCGCGGTCCGCGTTGAAGCCACCGCGGCCGCGGTCCAGTTTATGCGGACCGTGGTGGACAAGTTCAGAGCCCAAGTTTGTGAAGACAAAAAGCCTCACCGTGGCTGCAGTCTATTTTGTGCGGTCCGCGGTGACCCCCGCAGGGGCATTTTTTCCGGAATTTAGATGAGTATAAATAGTTTCTTTTCTTATTTTTAGGTTAAGCTTGGTATCAGACATATTTTGGGAGCTCGTGGGCGTTTTCCTACAACAAAATTTTGTAATTTTAGCTAGATTTCAACATTGAATCCTTCAATTTTATTTTGTAATTCAATTACATGGGTTTTGCTTCATCTATTTCGTTGATTTTTTCATTGATTATGAGTAGCTAAACCCATTAGCTAGGGTTGTGGCTCAACCCTAGTGAGGGTATTTAATGGGTTCTTTAAATTAGAGCTTAGATGTTTATGGGTGATGGATATTTGGGTTGATTTGTGATTTTCTTGTTAAGATTAGTGGTTGCAAACACTATTTGGTGTTCAATTGACTTGGGCCCTTCTTGAGAAAGAGGACTTGAGTCCAGAAAATCAATCCAACAAATAATTCGTACAAAATCATGAGAATTGATAGTCCTAATTAACGGGTTAAACCTCTAGAGAGTAAATCTACTTGAACCAATATTTCTTGTGCAAATTTGACACCCAATTGACCTTGAGAAAGGCAATTAGGGCATAGTCACTCAAACTACCGAGAGGTATAGAGTGGGTAGCTTTGGAGCATAGGCTATATCATAATTCCCCGAATAACATCTTTGCCTTAGATATTAGAATCCGTTATTTACTCGCCTAGGTGAAAGTCATAACCCTAGTGCCTTTTATCCATTAAGAAAACAACCAAAAAGATATTCGTTAGTTAATTAGAAAATTACTATTAGTATAAAATGTAGTATAATTGTCAAATCAACAAGTATGAAAAGTTTAATTAAGAGCAAGAACCACTACTAGATTACCTAGAAACTCAACTCCCATAATCATAACTCCCCGTGGATTCAATCCCGATCCTTCGGGTAAAAGCTGCTCTGACCCTTATCTTGCTACTTTATAGTAGTGTAGGTGAGAGCCGACCAGTTATTATAACATAAAAAGTACTTTTTGAATCTTATAGTATTAAGAATGTTAGAATTTAAATTTAATTAACATACTAAGGTGGCATTCTTTTTAAAATAAACTAAAAAGAAAAATCAAATTGTAGATATCGAAATTTTAACGGATCAACCTAAATCCTATATTCAAGATTTTACAAGACGACTCTTGAAATTCTAGGAGTATGTTAGGATTGCTTGGAGTCTACTCTACCAAAACCCTAACTTGGATGCTACCTACCCTAACCCTAGGTCACTCCTACATAAAAGGTAACATATTCCCTTGAAAGCATATCAAATATCTCGTAAACTCACGGGATATTCACAAAGAAATCAAGAGGTGGCTAAATTCTTGATAAATTAAATACTTTAAGATGATCCACAAAAAACTTCATGGATATCAAATAAATTAAAGGATGTCCGCATCATCCAACGTTCGAGAAACATGCTGCTCCAGCCCTCGAATCACAGAAAATCAGGATAGAAGAATCAAGGAAGAAACTGAATTGTACTCACAATTGATTAATAAAATTACTTTATTCTTTTGAAAGAAATAGAATTATACTTACAATTGCTTAATAAAATTACTTTATTTTTTTGTGATTGTAGTTATTTTTCTTATGTAGAAAATTCGTTGCAAATAAAGATACATAAATTAAAACAAAAAGAATATATTTAAAAAAATTCTATAAAATTTTTGGCATATGTAAAATAATTGCAATCACAAAAAAAATATAATTTAATTAATCAATTGTGAGTGCATTTCTATTTCTCCCTTGATTATTCTGTCTTGACTATCTTCTTGATCAGAGGGCTGGATCATCGTATTTCTCGAATGTAGTATGATGTAAACTCCTTAGATTTACTTGATATCCATGAAAGTATGTTATAGATCTTTTTGAAGTATTTGATTATCAAGAATTATTCGGCCGTGTAAAGGAAAAAATATGTTCATATTTAATGATCTCATGAGACAGCGACACGTGGAGCCGAAGATAGAAGACAATCAGGTCCAAAGACAACGATCTCGAAGAGAATGGTATTCATAAAGGCGAATTAAACAGCTACCACCCAGTAATATTTAATGAAGAATATTCTATAGCATTAAGTGCACGGTCCACTACAAATAATATGTCATTCACTGCCTAACGGTACACATTCTTCAATGGCCCCCATAATTATCATTTAAGAGAGGCTTGATCCTAGTACCTTGTTACCTAAGTGCATCTAGAAATAGTGAGCTACCCAACCACTATAAAGGACAAAAAAAATTCTGACAAGCATACACTGTATTTTATCTGAAGCTCAATAATATTTTACTTTCTTTCTTATTCATATTGTTGTTACTGCCTCCAGAAGCTGTGCTTCCAGAACTAAGATTTCTGTTGTTTTATATCAACTTCAAGGCTAAGTATTACTCCCTCCATTTCAGTTTATGTGAACATATTTCCTTTATAATCCATGACAAAGAGAATGAAATCTTTCCGTATTTGAAAATAATTTACCTTTATGCAATGATTTATGCCACACAAAATACATCTACATCATTTTACATGACAAGTTCAAAAGTATTCTCTCTTTTTCTAAAATTCGTGCCAGTCAAATGGTTCACATAAATCAAAACGGAGGGAGTATACTTTTGTCTAATTTATTTATCATTTTAGGATCAATTCACTTGTTTATAAACCACATATAAATTCAACTGTACAATTTTGCGGGTAAATAGTTTGGTTCCCTCTGTGGGGCTTAGACAATTGTGTAATTGAATTGATCCTTGCATCTATTACTAACTTGTTTGTTTCTTTGTTATTAACAAATATCATTAAAGATGGTAGATAACAACGTCAACATCGCACACAATGTTGAGGCCCAAGGAAATCAGCCTCAGCTTGAAGATCACTGATAAAAATATCCACGACATGTTCGAGAAAAAACTATTGATGATGCTAAAGACGAGCACGTCATTGAAACAGTAAGGATCTTGATGGAGCAACAAAAGACTATTATGGGCCATCTCTCGCGGCAGGATCAGGTCATGGCAGAATTAAGGCAGATGTTGTCGTGTTCTTCCAACAACGCGAATGGACGAGGTCCAGTTCCTCCCGGTGGTCCCATAAATCAAACAACGCAGAGGGATGATAACAATACCCCGAGGGGCAAAGTCAGCTTTGACAGGGCTGGCAGGAACGGTAGCGGATCCTGTAACAACACTGAGAAGGATACCTTTAAAAATGAATTCATGCGGTTTATGATGGAAATAAATGCCATAATGGATCAAATTCCGGGCGCACCACCAGTATTGAAGAGACTGGATTAAAAAAAGTACACCCAACTGTCGTTAAAACCAAGCGCGGCACGAGGGTTGATCTCGAAGTAGTTCAAAATACCAGACGTGCCGAAGTATGATGGGACTTGATATCCTCAGGAGAATATCACCACCTATACAATGGTCGTGAAGGGAAACAATTTTGCGTACACGAGATTGAGAAAGTCCTATTCGGGGAGACCCTCACAAAGGGTGCCCTGACATGGTATTGGCTCTAGCTCGAGCACTCCATATATTCCTTCGAAGATGCTTGCAGGTTCTTTCATAAAGTCCAATGTCAGGGCAAGAAAGGTACAGGCCTGAAAGGCCAACGTATTCAGGATTGCACAAGGAGAATCTGAGATGCTGCGGGAGTTCGTGACTAGATTCTAGAAAGAAAGGATGTTTCTCCCTGCCATACCAAACGAATAGGCAACAAAAGAATTTACTAAAGGGTTGAATCCAAGAAGTTATGATGCTTCCCAAAAATTGAAAGAAAGTTTGCTCGAGTACCAGGCAACAACATGGCCAGATGTTCACAACCGGTACGAGTTAAAGATAAAATTTAAAGATGATCAGCTCGGCTTTCTGGCGTCAACCAAAGGCTAGGACCGGGAAAAGAATAAAGAGAAATTGAAGAATGATTTTGAGCAGGCCAAAGGATGCGACAGAGGTTTCAGGTCAGGGGATAGATTCGTTACTGATAGGAGAGCTGATCGTGGCTAGAATAATAGGTCATTACAGGACAAGGAGACATCGGGTTCTCAAGCTTCTTCCTACCCCAGGCTTGCCAAATACAACTTTAAAGTTAGCGTAGAGGAGATGTTGTCAGCGATGAGGAACATTGAAGAAGCACATTCTCGAAGACAATGAGATCCGATCCTAATTTTTTGTGCGAATACCATGGAACAAACAGTCACCGGACAAGGAACTGTCGGCATATGCACGAGTAGGTGGCGACATTGCTTAAAAAGGCCATCTCAGAGAATTTTTAAGCGGATGGGATAGAAACAACTATGGCCGCAACTGTGATAATGATGAACCTTCGAAAGCATGAGAAGATCCCCCAGGCTTGACGATCAACATGATTTTCGGGGGAGGGGGGGGGGGACGAGATTAATGGTGTGATATTTTTAGCGACAAAAAAGATGAAGGTGTCAGTGACACATAGTATGAGATTCCAGGAAGTTTCTCAAGTCGACATTACTTTCATGGTAGAAGACGCAGATGGATTGTTGTTGCTGCAGAACGATGCATTGGTAATCTCTTTCAATGTCTTAGATTTTAAAATTAAACGTGTTTTGGTAGACCCAGGAAGTTCTGCCAATATCATCCAATGGAGATTTTTGGAGTAAGCCAAGCTCACCAAAAGTATCATTCCGGCCAAAAACCTCCTTGCCTGGTTCAACCTAGCAAGTGTGACAACTCGAGGAGAGATCCTGTTGCCCACAAATGTCGAGGGGTGATGAAGACGACCCTTTGTGAGATGGTGGACAATGTTATGGGTTATAATATTATCCTGGAGAGGTCGTGGTTGCACGAGATAAACCATGTGCCATCAACATATCATCGGTTACTGAAATTCCCAACTCCCGAGGGAATTAAAAAAATAAGAGGTGACCAACTGGCAACAAGGGAAATGAATGCAGTCTCACTTTCCAATAGCAAAGGGAAGGAGCATGCGACATAACAATTATAGAAACCGGCACCTGCTTTTGAGCCAAGAAAAGTCAACCAAGGAGAGGAGTCATCAGAATACTATCAGGTACCAAGATTCCAGGTACCAAAAGAAACGGACGCAACAAAATCCATAGCAGAAGAACTTGAACAAGTTGTATTGTTCGAAAAGTTCTTGGAGAGGAAGTTCCACTTAGGGACAGGTATACACCCCCAGCTCGGGTCTGGATTTATCGAATTCTCAAATTTAATGCTGATTATTTTGCATGGTCACATGCGGATATGACAGGTATCCCTCCAGAAGTGGGCGTGCACAAACTAAGCTTGTATCTCAACATCCCTCCGGTAAGACAGAAAAATGTCCTATTGCCGAGGTCCACAACAAATTTGTCAAAGAAGAGGTAACTCGCTTGCTTGATATCGTTTCAACTCGAGTGGTAAAGTATCCTAAATGGATAGCTAATGTAGTAGTATTTCCAAAGAAGAATAAAAAAATTCGCATGTGCGTAGATTATAAGGATTTGAATAAGGCGTGCCCAAAAGACTCATTCTCATTGCCAAACATTGATCAAATGATTGATGTGATGGCTGGGCATGAGTTAATGAGTTTCCTGGATGCTTATTTTGGATACAACCAAATTAATATGAACCTGGAGGGATCGGGAATAAACTTCGTTCATAACAAACTTCACCACATATTGTTATAATGTGATGCCTTTTGGGCTAAAATGGCCGGAGCCACTTACCAGCGGCTTGTAAACATAATGTTTGAGAAATAAATAGGGAATTTACGGAGGTTTACATATATTATATGCTAGTTAAGTCTTTGAACATAGGTGATCATCTTAAAAACCTGCAAGAACCGTTCGACATCTTAAGGAAACACAACATGAAGCTTAATCCTGAGAAATGTGCATACGGGGTCATCTCCGGTAAGTTCCTGGTATTCCTTGTGTCGCAAAGGGGGGTCGAGGTTACCCTAAAAAAATTAAAGCCATCGAAGACATCTCAGGCTAGCTATTAAGCGTAAAGGAGGTTCAAAGGCTGACATAGAGACTGGCCTCTTTGAGTAGATTCATTTGCAGGTCTTTGGGAAAATGCTTTCATTTATTTGCACTCTTTAAAAAGAAGAATAACTTCGAATGGACTCTGGAATGTAAACATGCTCTGAAGGATTTGAAAAGGTATTTTTCAAGTCCTCCATTATTATCAAAACCAAAGAAAGGCGAACAACTGCTAATTTACTTAGAGATCTCGGCGGTAGCGGTAAGTGCTGTTTTAGTCCATGAGGATGAAGGTACGAAATCTCCTATCTATTATGTAAGTAAAATTTTGACCAGAGCGAAAACTCGCTACCCACATCTGGAAAAATTGGCCCTAACGCTTTCAGCCGCCGCTCAAAAACTAAGGTATTATTTCAAATGCCACCCGATATCTATGGTGACCAATTTTCCCCTGCGAAAAAATGAGGATTCAAAATGAGCGAATTCGACATAGAATATAAACGTACGGCTACGATTAAGTCATAATTTTTAGCCGACTTTGTGGTCGATTTCAGTCCGGGACTATTACCTTTGGCTACCAAAGAAGCATTAATTGTGCAAAAATCAACATTAGGAGTTTGGACCTTGTTCACGGGCGGAGCCTCCAATGGGAAGGGGTCCGGGCTCGGCATAGTGTTAACCACGCCCTCGAAAGAAACCCTAAGGCAGGACATAAGAACTGTTCCTATGAATAATAATGAAGAGAGATGTGAATCTCTGATTTCAGGGCTCGAACCAGCCCGGGGACAGGACTTCGAGGTCATAGAAATCAAATGCGACTCCTAATTGGTAGTAAATCAGGTCTACGAGATCTTCGAAGCCAAAGAGGAACACATGCAACAATACATAATGAATGTCATTGCCTTTAGTACCCCTGAGTACTCATTAAACTTTGACACACAAGGCTGGTAATTCCACACTGCACTTTGTTAAAATCTTGGCAATTTTTCTTGGGTGCTGGTATTGGCCAGGGACCCATTTGGGGCCCTAGGGAACTTTGCCGCACCCAGGCCATGTAAGGTTGTGAAACTCGGAAGGAGTGAGGCTGGGAGATTGGGCCTGATTGAAGGCTCCCTATAGAAGTAGCTTCTTACCTTTTTCATTTCATTAATGTAATTTATTATTATTGGCCTGTAATAATTTGTAACGAATAATTGGGGCTGGATAGTGAATATGGGAGGGGACTATGCATGTTTAGTATAGTATGGGTAGAAAACATGACGATAGGATTTTACTTACCTATGTGTGTAATAGTAGCATGCTTAGGACATGCATACCATGCATTAGAAATCATGTTTAGGTTCTTATTTCAGCATATATTCATGTCATTTTATAAGCCCTGCTCATAATTAATAATTATAACCAAGTAATAAAACTGCCATAATGTTACTGTTGTTGCATCTTCACAAGCATTTCATGTAGAAGACATGCCTATAGGATTCTACTTATTCTTGTGTGCATTAGATATCCTGCTCTTTAGGACTTTACTTTCAAAGTGCCTGTTTTCCATTATGTCCTGTTAAACGTCTAGTTAATGTTCTAATCCAGTAATCTCGCTAAAATATGGTTAAAGATTTTAAAACGTTTTTCTGGAAATGTATTTTTTTCGCATATCTTTAAAATCAGGACTAACGTATGCATTCTCACCTTTCAAAACAAAATAGGCAATGTGTACGACGCCTAGGCAAACCTTAGGCCTAACACTTAGTAAAACCCAAATCAACTGTTTTATGTCCTGTTTGTGTTAAAAATGATCTGCAAAGCTAATCAGTCTCTTCTGATAACTTGAGAACATCGATGTGTGTCATTATTTTCACTCTTGTGTGCCCAACAACTAATAGATTTTCAAAACAAACTCTCCCTCTTACAAAGTCACTCTGTTTTGTTTGAATCCTTGCTCCATCTTTTAATTATTGGTCTCTGTGCACTCACTCTCTTTTGCTAAAACTCCTTTAAATTGCTGATTCTTGCTTTATTTTGAATCACTGATTTCAAAGTAAGTCACCCCTGTTTGAAACTACTCAATTTTACTTTCAAATCTTGCTTTACTTCTGATTATTGGTTTTCTAAAGGTTATTCATCCGTTTATTTGAAACTCCATCAAAACTGTTGTGCATTTTTAATCCTGCTATTGCCTTTGATTTACTGGATTTTTCCAATCAATTCTTCTTTAAACTGCTCTATGTTAACTAACTTCTTGCCTTATTTTCTGAAAACCAAAGTTCCTAAGCCTATTGTTTTCAAACTTAAAACCTCTGTTTTAAACTCTTTCCTTGAGACTCCTTGATGTGCTTGAGTCGTGCTATTTACGTATACGCCCTGTGGAGGGATTTATGAGCCCATATTTTCTTTTGTATGCTTCCTCTATATGTAGTCCTAACTGTTATTGCATGTCGCTTAGAGTTTATTATTTAAACCTAGGGGTCAGCCTAGTACTCGCCTTGTAAGAATAGTAGTCCTAAACACCCTCCAGGACTGATAGGATGGGATGGGTAATAGCACGCAATAAGCATTCGTGACCAACACACGCTCTTTAAATAACCTTTACGGGGTGGGAAGGATAGAATGCAGATATGATGACCGGTGCGCTAATACCACGTGTAGCCCCTCTTCGAGGCGTGACATACCAGGTATTGCATTGATGTGATCTGTATTACTTTAAACCTAGGATAGTTTCTTCTCAAATGTCATTCTAATGTTTTTCCAAAACCTTTAAAGATTTTCATACTTGTTTAAAAACCCCTCTCATATGAACCTTACTTGCTTCTTGTTCACCGTCCAAATTCACAAAATTTCTTGGTTGGGACCCACAGTTGTGGATCTTGAGGGGTGCCTAACACCTTCCCCTTGGGATAATTTCAAGCCCTTACCCAATCTCTGATAATGCAAACTAGTTTTATGAGTTATCAACTCTAGGTGCCCTAACGCACCATAAAATCGTTAGGTGGAGACTCTTCCTTAAACCCTTTCCTTTAAGGAGTTGTCTAGAATGTCATAAAACCCGATCTCTCCGTACCTAACCCGTGTGTTAGAAAATGGGGGCGCGACACTCATAACTCCCATATATAGATCCCTGTGGAAATTGACTCCAACTCTTGTTAGGTACTATTATTGTGATTTATTGTTTCATAACCTTGATTTGAGGTGTGGAATTGGACGAGATCGGGGGGAAATGATATGAGGATACGACAACAATGTCTTCCATATTGATCGGAATACGAAACCCGGAAACAAAGTTGTATCATCGAGACTGGGGACTGCATGACCAGCCCCGTAGAAACAAGTTGTACAAGTTAGCCACAAGTAATGGAAATACCATTTTCCACAAGTAATGGCAATTCTTTTTTAGCACAACGAATTCTTGCGTACTTTTGAAAATAGAAGGAATAAAGTAAAGACCTTTTGTTTTTATCTTGTTTCTCGTCCAATTAATGAATTAATTTTATCATTTGAAAGTTAAACAAGTATTTCAAATGTTAGTGACGTAATGAACAGGAGACGTCATCTTCAAGAGCACCATAAACATAAGAGGGCCCTCTTTTATGAAACCCTCACAGTAAAAGGTCGATTCTGGAAGAACTTATGACCTGAATCCAAATGCTTTCGGAAAAAATACACATGAAATCTAGAACAATTCGACGCGAAAAGTAAAACTTGCATGAATACTTCAGCGAAAAGGACGCAAAGAGTAAAACTTACACAAATACTTAAAGGAAAAGCACGCAAAGAGAAAAACTTGCAAAACTATTAAACGAAAAGTACTTTTATTTATTGCAAATGTGCCAAACAGCACAAGTACAAAAATATAAGAAAGAAAAGAAAGCAGAAACTAAGCCGCTGCATCTCAGGAACCCAGAGGAAGAGAAGCATCTGCACCCCTAGAAGGAATGGGTAGATCCGCTTCCTGTTCAATATCTTGGCCTTCACCATTTTGGCCTTCAGCATCATCACCATTCGATTCTTCTTCAATTACCGAGAACTCAGAACTGGAACCAGAAGAGTCGGTAGCATCAGGTCAGACAGGGAGACCCCTTTAGGAACTTGACTCCAGCTCAGGGGGCTTTGTAATTTTGGCATCAAACTCAATGATACCCGTTTTGGCCTCTTCCAAGGTTTTTCTCCTCATGCTGTACATTGAATATGTTTTTTCAACAATGAGGTCGATCACCGCTGAACTTCTTCCTTAAGCTGGTCAACTTCGCTCAAAATATTATTCCTCTAAGACCTAATGTCTTGAAGTCTATCATCTCGGTCGCGGATGGTGGAGTGAAAAACTCTATTATGCTCTATACCTCTTTATGCCTCTCTTCCAACCAGGCATACTTCTCCTCGGTAGTAGCAACTTCTTCGGCTTTGGAGTTCCAAACCGCCTCCAAATTATTCAATCTTTAAGTAGAGGCAGCCTATTAATTGGATGCAGCAATAATGACATTGTGAACCTTGATCCATTTGGCCAATGCTGGAAGGACAAATGGAAGAAGGATACACACCAACAGCCCACCTACGAGGGTTAGCGGAATGATATTTCTTTTCGAAGTCCGTAGTCGTGATAAGACTTCTTGGAATAATGGTGCTCACCGTAAGAGGAGAAGCATCATCAACTTTACCTTTGTTCTTTGAGGAACTATGGTTTCTGGAAGAAGAAGCCATTGTTATCAGAAGGGAGAAAAGGGTTTTCTCTAAAGAAGAAGGTTAGATAAAGTTTACGACAAATACGAGTTGAGTAAAGAGACTTTGAGAAAGTTTGTAAAATTATGAAGTGAAAATAAAGAAGTTTGATGCGTATAAGTAAAAGAATAGGTGGATAAAATCATGGTCATAATTACCTCGATAACCGGCAAAAGTGGTGTTGAATCGTGGGATGACGCGTGTTCGGGGCATTAAATGCGTAGATATGTGCATCTAATCAACCGTCAGATATTTTTCAGAGGGGGTCAGAGATTCCCGCCAAAAAGGGTATCTTTACCAACTTCCCGGTGACACAAAGTTATGCTACCTGAAAGTAGGGGGACTATCTGTATAGGGTAAAATACGTTCATATTTAATGATCGCATGAGAAAATGACACGTAGAGCCGAAGATCGAAGACAGTCGGCTCCGAAGACAACGATCTCGAAGAGAATTGTATTCATAAAGGCGAATTAAACACATGCCACCCATTAGCATTTAATGAAGAATATTCTATAGCATTACGTGCTCGGTCCGTTACAGAGAATATGGTATTCTCTGTCTACCATTAAATATTCTTCAATGGCCCTCATAATTGTTATTTAAGAGGGGCTTTATCCTAGGACCTTGTTCCATAGGTGCAACTATAAATAGTGAGCTACCCAACCATTTTAAAGGACACAAATTTTCTGTCAAGCATACACTATATTTTATCTGATGCTCATAATACTTTACTTTCTTGCTTATTCCTATTTTTGTTACTGTCTCCGGAAGCTCAGCTCCCGGAACCATGATTTTTGTTGTTTTATCTCAACTTCAAGGCTAAGTCTTATATTTTTGTCTAAGTAATTTATCATTTTAGGATCTAATCGATTCACTTGTCTATAAATCATGTTTAAATTTAACTGTAATATTTTACGAGTAAACATGCCACATCTTGATCTCTTTGCGAGTATCTCGTGAGTTTATAGGATTTTCGAGATCCATTTTAAGGGGACATGTAACCTTTTTTATAAGAGTGACCTTAGGTTAGGGTAGAATAGCCTCCAAGTTCGTACTTTTATAGAGTAACCTCCAAGCAATCATAATAGACTCCTAGAATTACAAAAGTCCTCTTGTAGTGTCTTGAATTTAATATTAGCCCAAATCTTGTACGGGCTTGGTCCGATAAGATTTCAATCCACAAATGTCTTTTACTTTAAGGTTTATCAGGGTGTGCGCTTGCCGAAACTTGAAGACAAGACTATCGTAACAGATGTTTTGAATCTGGTAATTGTCGATTTGCAGGAGGAAGAGATGAAAGGCATAACTGGTCCCACTAGGCTTGCCAATTTGTTTGCAACAATTTTTTTGGGATATGAAAAATTAAACGACAACCACAAAATAAAAGAAAAATATTTTTACTTATCAATTGTGAGTACAATTCTTTTTCTCCCTTGATTCTTTTCTCCTGATTTTTTCCTTGATTCTAGGACTGGAGCAAAGTGTTTCTAGAACGTAGGATGATGCTGACTTCCTTGGATTTATTTGATATCCATGAAAGTATGTTATAAGATCTTAACTTGAAGTATTTAATAATCAAGAATTATCCGGCCACATCTTGATCTCTTTTGTGACTATCCTGTGAGTTTATGGATATTCCAGATGATCTTCATTTTTTAGATGCTTTTTTAAGGGAACGGGTTATGATAGAGTAGCTTCCAAATTAAAATTTTGATAATGTAGCTTCCAAGCAATCCAAATAGACTCTTAGAATTTCAAGAGTAGTGTCTTGAATTTAGGATTTAACCCAAATACTTGGTCTATTAAAATTTTGATGTCTACTATTAGCTCCAATATTTAGGATGTATAAATGAAGTTTTATTAATATATTCAGTATTATCTTTTTTTTATTAAGATTATGAATTATAACTTTCTCTCAACTACTCTTTCATCTATTTAGTGATGAAATTAGATTGTTATTAGCCACTTGATATAATGCGACAAACATGGCTTCCTACACAGGAACTGATGCGAAAAATAACTTTATCTTTTTGGCTGCTGTTGAGGTTCGTGAATTTCTCAATTTCTATATTTAATTTTGACATGTGAGGTTTTTTTTTTTAATTATATCTTTGTGTCTTATCATCCTACGTCTGAGTTGGAAACCTTTTTGTCCCTACCTTCGAGGAATTTTGTTTTGTTGGCGAGGGGTAGCAAATTGCGTATGTAAGGTGGACCAATAGCAAATTGCGTATGTAAGGTGGACCAATAGCAAATTCTGAAATGTATTTTAGCAATGCTTATATGCTCCATCCGTGTCAATTTATGCGAACTTATTTGACTGGGTACGGAGTTTAAGATTAAAAAGAATTTTTTTGAATTTGTAACGTAAATGAGGCACAAATAATTTGTGTGGCTATAAATTATTGCATAAAGGTAAATTATTTCCAAATAAAGAAAAAAATTATTCTCTTTGACACGAACTAAAAAGAAAATAGATTCACAAATTGTAACGGATGAGTAACGTGCTACTGGCCCCAGCAAGTGGAAGCATATTCATAAATAGAAGAAGATAATTTTTCACTAATTTCACTTTATATATATTTGGAACATCAGAAATGTACCGCACACCAATACTTAGAACAAATTATTCAGTAATTTGATGCCTAAATTGGATTATGTTGGTGGCTGTACCAAGCTTCGACCTTTCTTACCATAGTGCATTGTGCTTCATCTTGTTTTTTTAAGTACCAAAAGACCAACGAATTATTTAAAAATTACAATCTTATCTCTATTGTCATGAAGGTCAAAATAATTTAGTAAATATTTTGTTTGATTCTGCTAATTATTTTAATGGAAATTCTGTAGTTGTTGTTCAATCGAAATCAATTGAGTTTGTAGTGATGTTCGACCACAAAATAACATGCATGGATAAGATAAGATTGAGTCTCAAATGATAAACAATGATGAGAATGGGACTAGCTAGATTAAGTTAAAAAAGGGTCGAATTAATCAAGTCAAGCCTTCCAAAATTCAATTCTATTTAATTAATAGGACAATAGTTAGATACAAGTTTGCTTGTGGAGAGTAAAATTAAAAAGAAAAAAAAAACAATAAATAAAACGTCGTATTGCTCAGCCGACGATTATTGGGTTTTTTTAAATCTTAGCGCAATCTACATAGCACTCAGTGTACTTATATTCTATTATTATTGGATTTGTACTTGACTGCAAAATTAAAAAATCAGTGAGTTGATTTTATATATTGGAAGTACCAAGTATCATGTCATCGTTTTTATCTAATTTAAAACAAAGTAACTATGGAGTTTTACTCTGAAAATAGCACCCCTCTGATACTGTCTCTCAACCTGATATTTTACTTTCAGAAAATATTGTTATTATTGATGTCTCCATCTCTAGGTTTTTTCAAACACTTTGATCTTCAACAATAATGTTTCTTGGGCTATGTAACAACCAGTATTTTAAAAAACGTAGGCGTAAGGCGAGGCGTTTTACATATGTCTCATTGGGGCGTAATCCCCAAAAGTATTTGAATTTAATATTTTATAAAATAATATAATTACAAAAAATATTTATAAACATGTAAAATTGCATAAAATCTATTATACGCTACTTATAATTTCAAGTAACTTGAGTCGAAAAGAATAAAGTTTTCTATATGAAGGAACAAAAAGGATGACTAACCTGCAATTTCAACTTTGAACTTGTTGCTATGAAGGACAATGTAGTTCTCTTTGTATATGTAAAAAAAATGAATATTCGTTGCTTTTAGGAGATATTAGCAGACTAGCGGACAAGACAAAGAATTGGGAAAGACCATGAATTGGGGCTTCAATCAATCAAAAAGGTCTTAACTTTTAAATTTAATATATTTCAGTTCCTTTTTAAAACTTTTGAGTAATTACCAAGATGAATTTTGAGAATTTGGTTATTATATGATGGACTGATTCAATAAATTTTGTTTTAATTTGAAAAAATCTTGGGGCTTACGCCTCACTAAAAAAATGCACCCCGAACGCCCGGGTGTTCTCCCCAAATTGCTGCGCGTACGCCTCTTGAAACTTTCGCCCCGGGGCATTTTTGGTGCGCCTCGACCCGGGGCTTGCCCCGAAAAAGCCTTTTAAAACACTGGTAACAGCTAAAGTAGTATGTTTATACTAATCCAATTAATATATGATATACGTTTTTTTACAAAAATATTGTTTAACCAAAGAATTAGATTCTTAGTCAAAGCCTCTTTTTAGAAGTACTTGGGCTACTGATAACAAAAAAATTATGTATTACTCTCGATTGTAAGAAAAGAAATTAGAATAAAAAATGGCAAAGTAATTGATAGAAAGCAAAAGAAAGTAATTGTATTCCAATAATAATCAGAACGTGTCCTTACAAGTGATTTTTCCTTCCCTTATATAGGAATCTATAAGTACAACGTCTTTTCTCTTTTAAGACCGAATCATTATGAGGATTAATGATGTTAATGAGACGTTATAATTGGTAATCGTAACTGTTCATGAAGATTCTGTAACGTTTGTGGCCATTCATGCTCATTAATTGATGATTCATGAACCTTCCCTTTTTGCTGTATTGATTCATTCCACCGGTGCCTCTTCATTTAACCATTTAGGCTCGAGAAACCATATCTTTCATCTCGTGGGTGATTTACTCGTATCTGTTACGACTCGTGCCTCTTTTAATGCACTATTCCGGCTGTCGCTTTCTCGATGGTCCACGTGTCTTGCCATATCAGCCACATACTTAATTCCACGTGTAATATTTATTTTTACCAATACAGATAGTCTCCTCACTTACCATTTATTCAGCAATTGAATATTTGGGAAGTGGATCACATTTATGACTGGAGTATTTTACCGCCGTTTGCCATGTTTCATTATGTCTTCTTTAGAACCAACGCGTCATTTGTCACTTCTATTTAATGCCTATGACACTTGACATTCATTGATTGGATCTACAACTCTTCAGCGAGTTTTAGAGCTTTTTTGCGGCTGCGTCAGTCACGAAGTGACTGTTTCATTATGACGTTTCCATCATGACCTCTTTTACATGACGGTTGGTTATTCATATACATACCTCCTTTGACTTTGCTTCTACGAATAACTTTCTACAGTGTTCTTCGTTCATAATAGTTCTTGTTTATCAACAACTATGTCTTCTTCAAGCCCTGATCCTCGTAGAGTGGTTATAGTAGATGAACTTTCCCCTTCTTCTGCTCCTACCAGAAGTAGAAGAGGTGGTAGATTACGTAGTTTAGGATCTATTTCTATCTGTGGTTCTTCTTCTCAACCCAGTACTACAACCCCGTCGTCTTCTAGAACTAGGGCTTCTTCTTCACATAGATCTTCTGCTAGAAGTAGGGATTCTAGTGAACCACTTTGTGAACCCATTGTTGATGAAATTATTCCCGATGAACTTTCCTTCTTTACTAATAGAGAATCGATTAAAAATCAAGTTACTTCCGTGACTTCTCATGATCGTGCCGATGCTTACCCTTCCCAGATTACCGAAGGTTTGATTTCTCTTGTGCGCAGAGATTGTCATTGAAAATTTGATTTCCCAATTTTAGTCCCTAATGCAAACCAAATGATCACTTCATTCAAAGCTGGTTATTCTTTTGTGTATACATATCCCTTTACGTTGGGTTTTATACAACCTATTGACCCAATCATCATAGAGTTTTGTCGCTTCTTCAATTTTTGTTTAGGACAAATTGGTCCTATTGTATGGGGCATGCCTTAGATACTTGTCAAACTTGGCCTCTTTACTCTTCACCTTTTATCATCTAATTCATCTTTACTCCCCCAAGTTATTTCGTCATGGGATTTTTACTCTTGTGGCGAGGAGTAAGAGGGTTTTGGTTAGCCCTGAAGATGACAAGGATCCTGGTTGGTATGCTCGTTTCGTTGCCTCTCCCGCAAGTGGGTTAGTGGGTGAAGAGAACATGTCTTTCCCAGAAAAGTGAATCTTTGCACGTAAATTTCTTTTATGATCTTCTTCTTCTTTTCTTTTCTGTGAAGAACTTATAATCTCATAAATGCTTTATTTTTCTTTTTCAGCAACCATGGAAGCTGTTGAAGAGATTCTATATTTTCGTGGTTGGGTAGAAAAATTATTAACTGTTGCGCCTATGGAATAAAGGTCATGGAAATATCTTTCTAACAGGTTTGGATAGAAAGTGAAGACTCATGGTAACTTTCTCTTTCATTTTCTACCTTGCTTCCATACTTATTTTGGAACTTATTAACTCCTTTCTTTACTAGGGTTTTCCGTTCGGGGTGTGAGTGTTGCATCGATCACTGCTTCGAGACTCTCTTTATCGATGGCTGAAGAGATAATCTTGAGTTCCTCATCAAAAAGAAAAGCTGAAAGAGCACCCAGCTCCGAGGGTTAATAGGTACGGGATGAAGGCTCGTTGGTTCACAAGCCACGAGCTAGGAGACGTGTCATTTCAGATGACGAAGCTACTCCTCCTCCCAGCTCTGTTCCCATGCACGAGCCTGAAGGTGCTACCTTAGTAAGTTCTGATGAAGAGATGCCTGTCGCACCCCGTAACTCTACTGAATTGCTATTTTCTAGTGGGTTTGATGATGAAGACTTTGACTTTGTTTCTGAGGAAACGCCTCTTGCCTCTTTTCCCGTTTCTGATCCAGTTGGTCCTCAATTCTCCGCACCTGTTGTTGCTGCCACTGCTCCGCCCGTGGCTATTTTGACTCCCTCGACTGTCCCTACTGTTACAACTTCTCGTGTTGATGTTGGTTCCTCCAGTAACAGTAGGGTAATGTAAAAGGTTACCATCGAGGTTCCAGAGGATGGTAATCTTATGAAGAAATCGGGCCAAGATGATGTATGTATGAAATCATTGATTGGCCCAGTTGAGAAGTCAAAATTAGAAAGTCACAATTCCTTAACGTGGATGAATGATATCATACATTCATCTTTAAAGGTATAAGCCTTAGCTTTTTATTTTGCACGTGATTTCCTTTTCATCGATATCACATTTTTCTTTTCATTGTGTAGATCAACCCCATTCGCACGAAGATGATGAAGAGGATCGTCCATACAGAGCAGTTAATGAATGGTTATTACACCGAGGTGGACAATTGGAAGGAGCAGTTCGAAGGTCTTCAATTTGAGAAAGAAGTCTTAGAGGAAGAAAAGTGTACCTTGGAGCGGCAAGTGAAGGTGATGGCAGTTGAATTGGCAGTTGAAAAATCCTACTCCAATCAAGCGGGCAAGGATAAAAACCTCCTCGAATCTTCATTTGTTGAACAACTTTCCAAAGTTACTGAAGAAATTAGAGGTTTGAAAGAATTGTTGAACCAAAAAGAAGCTTATGATGGGGAACTTGTTCAAACGCTCACTCAAACTCAAGAAGATATCTGTGTGTCTTCTGACAAGGTTCAACTTTTAGAGAGGTCACTTGCCCCCTTACAAGCTTCTTATGATGTTGCCTTGAATGAGAAGGAGGAGTTAAGAACTGAGATTGAACAGTGGGAAAGAGATTATGAAGCCCTTTAAGACAAGGTTGTTGTTGATGTTAGTTGGGCTTTCTTGAACACACGCCTTGAAACTTTAATGGAGGCAAGCCGGGAAGGCTTTGACTTAGCTGCTGAAATTGAAAAGACTAAAGAAACTATTTGGAAGACCCAGCAAAGTCAAAGTTTTTCTTCACCTGAGGCCGGCAATCCCGAGGGTGATGAAGTTGCTCCTGGTGAAGCTATTGTTCAACCTTCCTCTGCTCAAGTTGTTCCTCCTGCTGATGATGATGTCGTTCTTCATACTACTGGTTCAGATTCTGCCCCACAGTGAAACTTTGAAAAGTTTGAAGTGTTGTTTCGTTTTTTTTATTGGTGGAATGTTTGGAAGTTTACCCTTGGTCCTATTTGGGGGTTTGTAAATGTATTGGAAAATTTTACCGCTGGTTTGTTTTGGGGTTTGGATTTAAATGGTTAGGTTGTAACTAAATTTTTATACTTAGTTTTAACCGGATTTGTATAATATCATTTTCCGAGTTTTTGTTTAACTCTCTTATAACATCTCATTCTGAGTTTCTGTTCTACTCTCTTATTATGCATTTAAAAATGCTTCAATACTTCGTGGCTTTTTGAAACAGGCACGAATTATAAAAGAGGGTCCTTTTATAAACGACACTTAATGAAGAAGACGTCTGAACTTCATATTAGTGTAAACATACGAAAAAAGAAATAGGAACACACATGTTTCTTTGTATAATTTGAGGAAGTTATGCATTATTTGAACTTTAAAATTGTATAATACTTTACATGTATTCAAATAACATCTACAACTCTTTCGTAATTGTTTTCTTTATAACAGATTTTACAAATTTCAAGGGTATATTTTGCAACCCATGACTAAATATTTCCTTTAAACTATATACTTGTAAGATTTTGGATAGACTTGTGTTTTTTGGCTTTTGATTTGCTCTTAACTTTCGATTTGTTGGGTAGATTGCCTCAAGCTAGACTTGAATTCTGACTTTTCCAGTCTTTTTTGCCTTCCATGTATATAGTCCCCCAAGTGTTAGAGCTTTGAAGTATGAAATCTCGAGCACTTGATTATTCCTTCCATGTGGTCTGTTTCCTGAAAAGGAAAAACATACGGGACTCGGAGGTATATATATTTTACATGATGACTGCTTAACCCTTTTATTTCCATCAGAAAGGTTTCAACCCTAGACGGGGAATAATGTTGCATCTGCGTGTCTTTCAGGTCTAATATCATCATTTGGTGTGGGCTAGATTTTTGCCTATCATCTAATATTATTAGTATAATCTTAACTGTACCAAACTAAAATCGTAATTGAGTGATACCTGACCGGGGGTATTTCTTGTGCTCAGAAATAATACTTCTTCAAGCGAACAAAATTCCAGCTCGAAGGTAAAACTTTGTCGTCCATGGTTTCTAACTCGTAGGCACCTTTTCCAGCATTACCTCGAACTTTATAAGGTCCTTCCCAATTCGGGTTCAGCTTCATTGCTCCAGCTGTTTTCGTTGATTGGAAAACTTTTCTGAGAACGAAGTCCCCAATTTTAAAGTATCTAAGGTGAGCCTTCCTGTTGTAGTAGCGTTCTATGATTTGCTTTTGTGCTACCATCTGTATTAATATTGTTTCTCTTCTTTGTTCGAGTAAATCCAAATTTGTTCTTAATTCCTCATCGTTTGACTCTTCCGTTGCCAATGTGAATCTCGTACTTGGTTCTCTTATTTCGACTGGGATTAAAGCTTCTGAACCGTACACAAGTGAAAATGGTGTTTCTCCCGTAGCTATTTTTGTTGTGGTTCTATATGCCCATAATACTCCTGGTAACTCCTCAGGCCAACTCCCATTTGATTTCTCTAATCTCTTCTTCAAATTATTGATGATAATCTTATTTGTCGACTCAGCTTGTACGTTTGCCGCGGGATGATAAGGTGAAGAGGTTATTCATTTGATTTGCCAACTTTGAAAGAACTCTATGATTTTTGAGCCTATAAATTGTGGTCCATTATCACACACGATTTCTTTTGGAACTCCAAACCGACATGTAATATTTTGCTAAATGAAATCCTTTACATCCTTTTCTCGTACCTGTTTGAAAGCTCCTGCCTCTACCCATTTGGAAAAGTAATCTGTTAACACTAATAAAAACCTTACCTTTCCTTGCTTGTGGTAAAGGACCTACTATATCCATTCCAACTTCATAAATGGCCATGGGTAAATGACCGTATGTAGTAATTCTGCAGGTCGATGCATATTGTTATAGTGTCGTTGACATTTATCACACTTGGCTACAAAATTTTCTGCATCCTCTTCCATTTTGGGCCATAGTATCCTTCCATGATTAATGTTTTAACTAAAGATCTTCCACCTGCGTGATTTCCGCAATGTCCCTCATGTACTTCTTTCATCACGTATTCTGTTTTATTGGGTCCAAGGAACCTTGCTAAAGGACCACCGAACATTTTCGATATAAATTCTCTCGAATTAAACAATAACGAGCAGCTTTTCGTCGAAGCAATTGAGATTCTTTCTTGCCTTCAGGTACGATCTCGTACTGCAAAAAATTAACAATCTTGTTTGTCCAATCCCAGGTTAAATTATTAAAGCTTACCTCATGTTTATCCTGGTCAAGTGTTGAATGAAATAAATGTATTACAATAGCATTTTCTTCACTTGTTACTTATGAAATTGAAGCAAGGTTAGCCAATGTATCTGCTTCTGCGTTTTCTTCCCTGGGTATTTGTACGATCTTCATGATCGGAATTGCCTGATCAGTTCTCGTGCCTTTTTCAAGTATTGTTGCATTTGTTCCTCTCTAGCAATGTCAGTCCCCTGCATCTGATTGACTACCAGCTGAGAATCACTTTTAATAACGATTTGCTCTATGGAGAGTTCTCGTGCCAGTTCTAAACCTGCAATTACAGCTTCATACTCTGTTCATTGTTAGTAATAGGGTAACATTTAATTGCTTGTCTTATACTTTCCCCCGAGGGTAGGATTAGGACAATTCCCAAACCGTCCCATTTGACATATGAAGAGCCATCAGTAAATAAAGTCCGTACCTATATTAGTTCAAGTGAATATTTGTAATTCCGTTTCTACTTCAGGAACTATTTTTGTCCTAAAATCTGCTAAGACTTGAGACTTTATTGTTGTTCTAGGTTGATACATAATGTTGTATTCACTTAGTTCTATTGCCCACTTGGCTAATCTGCCTGACAATTCTTGTTTATGCAAAATATTCCTTAAAGTATATGCAGTTACTACGGAAATAGGATGACATTGAAAATATGGTCTCAATTTCCTAGATGTTTTAACTAATGCTAAAGCAAGTTTTTCTAGATGAGGATATCTAGTCTCAGCATCTAATAAATATTTACTAAAAGAATAAATAGGAGATTGTTTACATTTGCCCTCTCTTACTAAAACTGCACTTACAACCACTTCTGCAACTGCAAGATATACAAATAGTCTTTCTTCATCCTTTGGTTTAGCCAGTAGTGGAGGATTTGATAAATATGCCCTCAAATCTTTGAGGGCTTGTCGGCAATCCTCAGTCCATTCAAACTGATTTTGCTTCTTTAACACTGAAAAGAATTTAAAGCCTTTTTCTGAAGATTTTGAATGAATCTTCCTAGAGCTGCAATCCTATGTGTCAATCTTTGTACATCTTTTTTGCTCGTGAGTATATCAAGTATTTCCTCAATAGATTTAATATGTGCAGGATTTACTTCCATTCCTCTATTAGATATGAGAAAGCCTAAAAACTTACCTGAAGCTATGCCAAAAGCGCACTTTTCTGGGTTCAATTTCATATTATAGTTGCGGAGGATCTCGAAGGTATTTGAAAGATGTTGAAAATGATCTTCCCCTTGGGTTGATTTGACTAACATATCATCAATGTCGTCTTCCCCAGGTGTTCTTGGAACATCTTGGTCACCAAACTCTGATATGTGGCTCCAGCATTTTTCAAGCCAAAAGACATGACTTTGTAATAGTAAGTCCCCCTCGTCATCGATCAGTTGATTTTTGAATGATCCTTGCTTCTTCTTCCTTTGCTTGACAGGTACGTATGATGGATCTTCATTTAATTTATGAGTCATCACCTCCGGTGGTATACCTGTCATATCTGAATGGGACCATGCAAAACAATCTGCATTAGCTTTTAAATATTCAATTAACTTACCTCTCCGTTCTGGGCTTAGCCTTTCTCTAATATGGATTTTTCGGTCAGGCCACTATTCAAATAGTGGAACAGCTTCAGGCTCCTCAATCATTGTTTTGATGTTTTCATTCTCCTCTGGCTCCTGAATTACATCTGGTCGGGAATCTATGTTAGTCTATTTTGACACAGTTTCTGTAGAAATTTGATTTACCGCATCTTCCTCGTTTGCACCCGTATCTTTCTGACTTGGCTGCATCACTGAGTTGATATTCCTTGAAGTTTGTTGATCATCTCGAATTTGTTGAATTCCCCCTTTTGAAGGGAATTTGATAAACTGATGTAACGTAGATGGCACAGCATCCATATCATTAATCCATGGCCTCCCAAGAATCACATTATAGGCCATATCCGTGTCTATCACTTGAAATTTCGTTTCTTTGATGACTCTTTCCGCATATGTACTTAGATCAATCTCACCCTTTGTAATAACGGTTGTGTTATCAAACCTAGATAAGGAACGTGATTTTGGAACTACACAGTCGCCCATCAGCATTTCGTTCAGCACTCGCAATAGAATGATATTCACAGAGCTACCCGGATCAATCAAAACTCATTTTACATTAGTATCATGTATAAGTAAAGATATTACCAGTGCATCGTTGTGGGGAATCATCAATCCGTCAGCATCTACATCATCAAATGTTATGTTGTAATCTTCCAAAGTTTGGCGAGTTCGCTTTCCATGAGTTATTGTGTACTTTGATGTTTTTCTTGCAGCTGTGTAAGTTACACCATTGACTTCTTCTCCTCCTCTTATCACATTTATTGTTCTCTTTAGAGACGGAGGTTTTGGGGGCTCTTGTCTATTTTTCATGTAAGCTTTTTTGCCTTTCTCGTTGAACAATTCTGTCAAATAAACTTGCTTAAAATAATGTTCCACCTCGCCTTGTAATAATCTGCAGTCTGATATTCTATGTCCGTGATCATTATGAAACTCGCACCAAAAATCTAGGTTTCTTCTATTTGGATTTGACTTCATTTATTTAGGCTATCGTATATTGTCCCCAATGCTCCTTAAAACAGCGACTACTCGGAAGTACTGACGTTAAAATTGTAATCACCAATCCTTGCATTTGCATTGGTATATTGTTACGTTCACCTCGATCTTTTCTGAATCTCGATGATGATGATCCTGAATCTCTGTTGGTGAATCTATGATCAGCCCGCATGTTTTCGGATTTGGAATGAGCTTCTCACCCCGAAGGTCCCATATAAGGCTCGTACCTATTTTTACCGGACCTCTTCTCATATTCTAACCGCCTCGAACCTGCTTTTGCATCAACCCTTGATTGAGCTATGATATCTTCTTCGATCCGGAACTTGGTACTGTACCTATTATAGACATCATTCCATGATGTGGCAGGAACTCTCGTAGGCTCTCTTTAAGCCTTCTCGTAGCTTCTGAACTTTTTTTTATTTAAATTGCTTGCAAATTCCATGGCCACCCAATTGTCAGGTACTCTTGGTAGCAACATTCTTTCACGTTGGAATCTGTCAACAAATTCTCGAAGCAATTTTGTATCTCCTTGATTTACTTTAAGTATATCTTCCCTTCTCTTTTCAACTTTTTGTGCACCCGAGTATGCTTTTATAAATAGATCTACAAGCTCAGCAAAAGAGTCAATAGAATTTTCAGGTAAAAGAGAGTACCGTGTTAATGCTCCCTTGGTGAGTGTTTCCCCAAACTTTTTGACCGACACAGATTCGATCTCCTGCTTGGTTAAACCATTGCCTTTTACTCCCGTGGTGAACGCAGTAACATGATCACGTGGATCAGTCGTTCCATTATATTTCGGGATGTCAGTCATTTTAAACTTCTTGGGAATAGGTAATGGAGTTGCGTTTGGTTTCCATGGTTGTTGAAAATACTTGTCGATATCAACTCCTTTGATCACAGGTGGTACGCCAGGTATTTGCTCAATACGGTCGTTTTGTTCTTTCACCTGTTTCTGCAAGGTTAGTAATAAAGTTTGTAAATCAGAATTATTAGGCGTACATGGTCTCCCATAACGTGACTCGTTGGGAGTTCCCCGCTTCCAGAATTAGCCAACCCTGAACGCGGAATTTCCATAGTAGCAGTGTTGTTTGGCGGAGGAGTGGGTGGTGCAGCTGATAGTCCCCTCACGAAAGCCTGGAGAGCATCATTCACATACTCAGCGATTAACTACTTCACAGCATCCTTCTCGACAGTTTTTTCATTTCCATGTTGTTCATTATTATGAGTAGTGGATCTTTCAGGTGATCCTTCTCGTGAAGTGCGCGGTGTTCCTTGAGGTGATGGAACTGGAGTTCTTTCCACCTGTTGGTTGTTGTCATTGACATTTGACATGACTAAATTATGAGAGAAAGAGATTTGGAAAGTAAGAGAAGATTATCAGATTCCCGGCAACGGAACCAATTTGTTTAACCAAAGAATTAGATTCTTAGTCAAAGCCTAGTTTTAGAAGTACTCGGGCTACTGATAACCAAGAAATTCGGTATTTCTCTCAATTGTAAGAAAGGAAATTAAAATAAGAAATGGCAAAGTAATTGATAGAAAGCAAAAGAAAGTAATTGTATTCCAATAATAATCAGAACGTGTCCTTACAAGTGATTTTTTCTTCCCTTATATAGGAATCTATAAGTACAACGTCTTCTCTCTTTCAAGAACGAATCATTATGAGCATTAATGATATTAATGAGACGTTATAATACGTAATCGTAACTGTTCATGAAGATTCTGTAACGTTTGTGGTCATTCATGTTCATTAATTGACGATTCATGAACCTTCCCTTTTTACTGTCTTGATTCATTTCACCGGTGCCTCTTCATTTAACCATTTAGGCTCGAGCAACCATATCTTTCATCTCGTGGATGATTTACTCGTATCTGTTACGACTCGTGCCTCTTTTAATGCACTATTCCGGATGTCGTTTTTTCGATGGTCCACGTGTCTTGCCATATCAGCCACATACTTAATTTCACGTGTAATTTTTATTTTTACCAATACAAATATAATTACCGTTAAAATTATGATTAATTAATATATATCATCACGTGAATTTATCATATAACTATAATATATACTTAGGTGTTTACACATCTAAGTATATTGTATATCCTATGTGCTGGACAATAGGGTTATAGGGCCACGAGCAGGAAATCATGAGAAGATGACTCCTTTTATTTATTGACAGTATATGTATGCGGTGCTGTGTGCTTCGTGATTTTTATTTTTTATTTTTATGACATGTGGTTGTTTGAATGTTTGTATCTTATAAAAATCTCTCTTCACTTTTTTTAATTTATCATCCACTTTTCCCAAGTTTGAGTGGGTTTAAGTGGGATTCTAAAATATCTAAATGAGGTATCTTTAATTAAGCTATTGGGGATTTTCGCAAAAGAACAAACAAATGATGAACAATATAAAGGGACCATATTTGCGAGGGGTTAATTGGATAGAATGCCTTAATATTTCTAAAGAGGAACTTTTTCTAACTTTACCTTTTCCTTTTGTACAATTTATGGAAAGCGAAAGACATGGATATGTTACTAGAGTGCACTAAAAGTGGGTTAGAAGTATAATTTGAATAAATAAATTCTTTAATGAAATATCTGGGCCAATTAAAAACTGAATTAGTAGTAGCCTTTGTGTTGAAGCGTAAGAGTTACGTAACTAATTAAAAAAATGGATTAGTCATAGTACTTATCTTGAAGTGTAAGCGTTTTGTAACTAATTAACTAAATCAAGTACTTGCATGATTACCTAGGGATATTTTTCTTTTTCTGATTTCTCACCTAGTGATTGTTTTGGCGTTTGTACTGATTTCTAAAAAAAAAATGTTTACCCTAGAAATCGGATAACAATTGAATTTATACGCAGTTTTAAGGATACATGATTTAACTTAGTACAAATTAAGAGAATAGATTAATATTGAAATTGACGATAAAAGAATAAATCTAAACCACACGAATCGAAGAGCCTTGACCCCCGATTTCGATCATCCTTGAACCAAGAGATGTCTCAACTAATGTATTAACAAAATAACAAGCTGATAAAAGCTAGAAAGTGACTATATATTGTTTTATGTTGCGTAAATGTAATGTATTTTACAAATGATCAGACCCCCTTTATATAGTGGGGGAGTCCTACTCTTGATACAGTTCTATATGAGGTAAGAAATCTCATGATTAGCTAATTAATCGGTCCATCCTTGATACGTGTCGAGATTCCCTCTCTGTTATTCGGCTTGGCAAACTTCCCTCGATCTACATGATCCCGATTTTGTCCGGTCCCGGGGTTGAACTTAACGATATAACCTCGCACCTTGGTTCGATATAATTCGAGGACAAACATTAACCTATCATATTCCAGTCTCGGTTAATCACACAAGGGGCGAACCCTTTGACCGCATATAGATAGTCCCCTCATTTCTCGGAGAGAAGATGACGAGAAACGATACGAATTTCCGAATCCCGTCCCGATGGTCCATGACGTAAGCGACGAACGGTCACTAAGACACCCAACTATGACGTAAGTGACAAACAGATACCAAAACGTCTCGTCGGTGCAGTTACCAAGGCATTAAGTGCCTATCAGTTACTGGTCGGCCCCTACGTGTTTTAAACCGTCACCAGCAAGCTATAAGTACCCTAACTTTCCTTCATTCAAACTTTACGTTCAAAGCTCCTCCCATTCTTGTTTTTCAAAAATCCCTTTGCTTTGAAACTCTCACACCCAAATTTCTTGAACTTTTAGCAAACCACATACCTTTCTAATTCCATTTTCTTCTGTTCTACAATGGCGAAAACTTCTAAGATTGTACCGCAAAAGGAGGCCGCCTCTTCATCACGACTCGCCAGTGAAGGGGTTGCGGCAAAACCTCACCTTGAGGAGTTCGTTCTGGCAGGGTGCCCTACCGTTTCCGATTTTAAGGTTGAAAAGACTTTCTCGGTATCGGGTCGATGCGAGCCGGTCTAGAGGTACATATGCACAATCACCAATGATCTCCTCACTGTCACACCTCCTTTTTACTACCCCGGGAGGGTGTAAGGGAGTGTTTTCGAATTTAAGTGACAATCGAAACGGGATTAGCTTATTTAAAATTCAGAGTCTCCATTTGGAATAATTTATGGTTTCCCAAGTCACCGGTTTAAAATCCCGAATCGAGGAAAAAAATGACTCTGTTTTACAGTTCGCGAAACACATAAATCCGGGTAAGGAATTTTGTTAACCCGGGAGAAGGTGTTAGGCACTCCCGAGTTCCGTGATTTTAGCACGGTCGCTCAACTATTATTATTGGCCTATTTATTATTTTAAAACATTGTTTGAAACCTACGTGCATTTTATTCCTTTTAAACCGCTTTTAATAATCCAATTGTTATACAACTAATTATTTGGTTACACATTGCGAACCACGTCACGGGAATCGTACCCACTATCCACAACGTATATATTTTATTAAACAAAATTATGACCGAGTCACATAAATGTACTCCCGGATTTTAGTAGGTAAGCGTCGCAACCACATCACGGGAACCGTACCCGTAGTTATGACAATTATTTAAATAGCGCGCCTAAAGAAAACTACGAGAGTTCATGTTATTCTCCATACTAATTTTTATATTTTTACGTGAGGGCCATAGATTATAGGATTTTACTCGTGTATGGCGCACCTCAAATTATTCTTAAAGCAAACTAAGGATGCTCCTAGCAAAAGAAATAAAAATAAAAATAAAAAGTAAATTTTATGTTTGTTCCATTTTTAGCTTCTTATTTTATGAAAGTGACCAAACTCGTCTCCTGAAGGATGAACAAATAATAACGAG
This sequence comes from Nicotiana undulata, assembly GCA_005239495.1. Lineage (NCBI taxonomy): Eukaryota > Viridiplantae > Streptophyta > Magnoliopsida > Solanales > Solanaceae > Nicotiana > Nicotiana undulata. The sequence continues at coordinate 127,249 of ML247477.1, read as the reverse complement.
TAATGAGCTCAATCTTTCCCTTTTCCCTACGACCCGCCAATCACTTGTAATTAAACAAAACTACACGTAATAAATTATCCGAACAAAACACTCATCCAGAACAATTAAAGTATAAACTGAAAACGGGGCCAACAAAATGGTGAATTCAAAATATGATAAGAGCTCGTTTCCTTTTAATGCGAAAAAAGCTCACAAAGGAAGAGTGGATCAAAGCATGGTAAGGATTCTTTAGTTATTCCATTAAACCCTTCTTTACCTGACTACTGGATATTTATGTTACTCGTTTAGTACGCATCATCACAGTCATACTCATCACATATTTAATTAGGTGAATAACCCCACAAAATCTCATTTTTATCCTCCAACTTTCCTATTGTCTCTAGCCAAAAGATTTACAGCTTTCTTCCAACAAATAATAAGAAATGACACTCTACTTTCAACTAGAACACTCCCAACAAAGATGAAAACAAAAAGCTAATGAGCTACTCCAGAACATGCGCACCCATGTGCCCATTTTCAATAATCAAACAACATTCATGACATGAATGACTAACCTCAAACAATCTGCAATTATTATACTAATGACATGCTTGAGCGGCATTTTTCAGGGGAGATCAATCCATATTATACAACAATGGCTAAGAGAGCATGACAAACTAAAATAGGCAATATAAAGAGATCAAGGCACACAAATAGAGCGTTAATTTCAATCCTTAACGTGCAAACAAGTTAACAGGCGCTCCATTTCCATTCTGATGCGACAAGTTCAATCATGGAGGATAAATTCAACTAAACAAATAACTCAACCAAGCCGAAATTATCATGGACTCGACCTGATTTTTACCTTAACTAAACCACAGGCATACTCTAATAAAAGAAACACAGAATAGCATTCAAGGTCTCGACTAAATCACGACTACCTTTAATCCGTACAGAGAGAAAATCCAGATTTACAGCGGTATACGAATCCAAGTTATAGCAAAACGAAATAGGGCGGATTACTTCAAAATTCAGCTGTGATTTAAGCATTCACATAAATTATTCCTACGTCAAACCAAGCGACACGGCAAGAATATCAACTGTTAAAGCAAATTGATTCTAAAAAACTGGCATTCAGGTATGATTCTCTAAGCCAATCAAAGACTAAACAAACCAGGTCTACCAAACGATAAGGCGACTTCAACAATTTAGACATGAAACATTGAATATGATTTCATTCACACACATTAAGTGCAAGCTGTCGCGAAACGATAACACGCTGTAAAGCATCAAGAAGGCAACGAAACACTTCGATACGATTTGAGAACAAGACGATTCCGAATCAATCATTTTACTTTAACTAAACAAAACTCGACTCAATATACCCAAGCTCTTATCATTCTTTGAATCAACATCAAAGTAGTAATCAAACTGAGAAGGATATAAGAATACCTTAAATAAAACCTATCCAATGTATTTCCAGAATAATAGAATACAAGTAGAAAACGGGGCTTCGACAACGAGCTTAAATTAGACAAATACTGAAATCCGAAACTCGACAGGAAACCCCAATCGACAATTTAGGTCTCGAATCGACAACTCAAAACCACGGCATAATCACGCAACTCCAACCATTTTTTAAACAAAGAACAGAAATTGAATCTAAGAAACTCATATTTTGTTATATTTTTCTGATTTTTGAAGTAAGAACTGATTTTTTTTGTATGGAATAACAAACGAAACTAGAAAATAAGACCCCCAAAAGCAAAAGAACCCCTAAAATCTGAAAGAACCTATAAAATCTGAAAATATTTCTCCACAATTTCTCTCCGAAAAATCAAAAAATCCTCCCCGAATTTCTTCCTAAAACTTCTGTATATATACTCACCTCGAAACTTTAGCTTTTTGGCCAAGAAACAAATTCTTACCATCGATCTCTTTGGACTGGATGGATTTTCGACAAATGGAGGAATAGGATCCAAGGTATTGATCCTATGGCACCCATTTATCTCAATTCATCCAAGAGATTCAAGGAGCGCGTGAGAGAGGAGCGAGATTCTCTGTCAGAGTTTGTTAGGGGTTCGTGACGTGGATAGAGAAAGGTGAGGGGGGGGGGGACCAGCTTACGTGGACATGGCAGATTTTGGGAGTTCCGACGAGTTTTGGGGTGGTTGCAGCGGCGGCAGAGGCGTAGGGTTCGTGGGGCTGGGGCTGGTTGGTTTAGATATAGGTTTAGGATTTTCTTTTAATTAGAGGGGGGGTCAGGCGGGTCGAGTAGGCGGGTCAGCCGTGGTTGGGCTGGGTCAAAGAATTGGGTAGGGGTGTTTGAAGTAGTTGGGCCAATTAGATTTGGCCCAGTCCAATTTGACGCTCAAAGACCAAATTTTCCTTCTTTCTTCCAATTTAAATTATAGCCCTTTCCCCCAATATTCCCAAATAAATCCGAGTTGCAAAATTAGCCTACTTACTACTTTATCTATCAATTAGCCAATTAATTACCTTAATAATGCAAACTAATAAAAGGAGTTATTAATTTAAAACCAAAAGCTAAAATGTGAAACTAACTTAGGGGATTTTGTGATTTTATTTTTAAATAAAACAACTAATTTACTAATTAATCCTAAAAATATGAAAACAAAACTCAATGCAATGCACAATATTTTGACATTTTTCATGACTTTTAACGAAAGTAAACATCCACATAAATGCAAGCAATTAACACAAAATCCTGCAAAATTGCAAATGATTGGAAAATTTTATTTTCTTTAATTTGTAGGAGTATTTCATATGGAGCAAAAATCACGTGCTCACACTCACCAAGGTTAAAGAGGATTTCAACTGGGCCAATAAGCAAGTGGTGGTACCTTCGCCCCAGGAATCGATCACTACCCACGTGAAGGGTTTTCTAAGTGTTTACACTTACCCCTTCACGTTGGGTCCCTTACACCCTATCATCATTGCCTTCTGCAACGTGACTCTTGGCCAGATTCACCCTTTTTTTGGAGAATAGTGATTCTCCTTCGATTCTTCGTAAGCAAAATCAAGGGGTGTCCCCTCACCCTCGATCCCTTTATGCGCCTCTACAGTCCCCGACTCTATCGAAGGGGGATGATCAAGCTTGCTCGCTGGGCCGGTAGGGTTGAGGCTCGGGGCCGAGGCCAGATAGGCCATTTTGTCCGAATAAAGACTTTAGATCAAATCCCGACTGAGGACATGCTATTTCCCGAGAAGCGGAACATGAAACGTAAGTACTACTTTGCCTTGAAGATTTAATCTATTGTTTCTCCTCTTATCTCCTTTCTTATCGGTGTTTTTGGTGTTGCGGCTGTGGCCTTGATGCTTGACGTGGTTCCTCAACTCAAGGAATGGGTTGAGGATCTAGATTCACAGAGACCGTACTCTGAGCATGCTTGGATGGAACTATCGAAGGGTCGGTGGGAGGCCTGTAATCATGGTAAGTTTATTCGGTATGGTTTTGACTTTCTCCTTGTGTTGTCGAATTCTTATCTATTTTCTTTTGTAGGTCTACCCAAGGACGTCGCTATGAGGCCTCCATCCAGTGATGAGGATGTGCCTCTCGAGACCCATGACCCTAGGCAGGGTGATGAAAAGAAGAGAAAAAGGGCCACTAGTGCCCCGAACTCGGAAAAGAAAAAACCGAAGAGGAGGTTGCGCAAGCCCAAGGGAAGCACCTTCGCTCTATCCTCGGACTCAATCCACCGGCTAAGGGACGAGTCTGAAAAAGAAAAATAAGAAGAAGAAGAAGAGAAATCCAAGCTGGCCCGCGTGCGGGCAGGTGTCGTGATACAAGGGCTCTCCGAACCGGAGGAGGTTGATGAGGGAGTTTTGGTCGAAGCTCCCAAACTAGAAGGGGTTGAGGCTATTTCGCCCCAAGCTAGGGGGGTCGAGAGAGAGACCGGGGGAGACGCTTCTTGAGCAGAGGAAGGTGCCCCGAGAGACGAGCTTGGGGAGATCGACATTACCAGGTCCCCTCATATTTCAGACGCCATTATTCGCGAGGATGGTATGTTAGAAAGTCGTTCTTACGAGGAACCTCAAGGGGAGACTGATATCCACCACTTCTTTGATGGATTAGAGTCCACTACTTCGGAAGATGTCAACTGGCTTTGATACATGATGGTGCAAAGGAAGGTACCGTCATCGGGTGCCACTGGGTCTTCATTGAGCCCAAAAGTGGTGGATCGATTCCAAGTCCCAAGTGTTAACTCTGAGCGCAAGCGGTTGATAATTTTCTCTGTCCCCGAGGATGCCCGAGTTTTCTCTACCCCCGTGCGGGTTGCTAGCTACCTCAGTTGCTTGGTGACCGAAAAGAACCAGGTCGTGATGGATGCGGTGGAAGTGCCTTGCCTATTCAATGAGGCCAACATGCTTTGAATTGGGTAACTTCAAGTGTCACTTCTTTACTTATTTTAAATATGAAGTTGTAAATAATCCTAACACCTTTATTTATGCTTGCAGGCCTCGGTATTGCAACATGGGGCTTTCCTCCGAATCGGAGAGGAGTTAACCCAGCACGAGGTTGAGGTTCGGGAGCTCACCGAGAAGAGGGATACTTACAAGCTTCTGAGTGAGAAGCTTCAAGCCGAGTTAGAAGCGGCTCAGAGGGAACACGCCGAGATGGCTAAGCAGTTAATTCGAGTATTTCACGATAGTGAAGACAAATTGGACATAGTGGCTAACGATCCGATCATGCAGGTCCGACAAAGGCTTGAACAGATCGGGCAGCTCCAGGCACAGGTAGATACGATACAAGATGAGGCTGAGGAGTTCAAGAAAAACACGGACCTCTTAGCCTCGAAAAAGGAAGTTGTCCAAGCACAACTGGAGTCGGTCGAAACCCAAGAGTCAAAACTGGGGGAAAAAAATCTGGTACAACTAAAAATTCAGGAGTCAAAATTCAATGGTTACAAATTACGGGTGGACACTAAAAACTCGAGATCAACCATTCTGTGATAATAGTAATTCTTCACCACCAATCGATCATCAACGAAAGAATAATAAGTGGTGGATTTTTTATCTGAATCCCTAAGTTATGCACTTTTTTTCCTTCGCCCGGGTTTTATCCTAATTCAATTTTTTTGGTAAGGTTCTTAATGATCAGTAACGAGGGTGGAAAGGAAAAATCTTTCACCTTTCGGTCACATCACAGTAGTAACCGATAAGTGGGGGAACTATATGTATAAGGTAAAAATCGATCTCAAGAGTTGGGTGAATTGGGAAGCGACACATGTCAAGAATGACCGGTCAATGGTGACTCAACCATAATAAATCCAGATACAAACCTCAACCATAGTAAAACTAGATACAAACCTGCGACCGGATAAGAAGCAATCCATGATATGACCGTTACAGGAACGTTACTAAAGATCCCAAGATTTATTCGGGCTTTAATAGGCATTATTATCTTTTATTATTCTTTATCACCTTTTTTATTACCTTTCACTACTAAAAAATCAGGTTTCAGCGACGAATAAATTCTGTAGCTAAACAGAAAAATCCGCCGCTAATCTCATTTAGCGACGGATTATCAAGATATTCTGCTAGCTACGAGCACTTTAGCCACATTTTAGCGACAGTGTTCGTAGCTGATTTCGAATTTTTTGTATTGTTTTATTATATCATTAATATTGGTAGTTAAGGGGACATGATTTGTAATCATAGCTCTAATATAAATAGAGGCTTTCATTCTATTGTAAGACTTCAAGAAATAACAATCGCAAAAGACTAATATTCTTTCTCTCATTCTCTTAATCTTTATACAAGTGCTGTAAAAAAAATTCAATTATTGTTGATCCGGTGAAAATATTCTGAAAGCCCAGGATTATCTTTTCTTCAATTATCATTGTTTTACTCACTTTGTTCTTTGTTATTTTGTTTTATTGGATCAATTTAATCCACATCCCTATGAACGCGTTACAGTTTTTCGGGTAAACATAGTCAAAACTATTTACATCCGATAGCTGCAAAATTTATAAAATTTATATAATTTTAGTATATAACATACATATCGGCTAATCCGTCGCTAATCTCATATATATATATATGGTTATTTTTTGAGATCGACTATACAATGTCATTTTCCCTTATTGTAAGGTTTCTTCGAGTTTAGTCTCTTGGACGGTTGATAATGTAAAAATTGCACAGGGCGCCCTACTTGGTCGCCCCCATTTAACTTGTACCCACTTTTAAAACAATTTCAGACCTCTTTCTCCTCCTCCTCCTTCTTCTTCAAGGGATAATGATTTTATATGGTGCTTGTGAATATATTTTAATGCAGTTTATGATGTTTTACATTAGTGAGCCTTATGACGCTTTATTTTTTACTATTACTTACGGTTTCTTCTTCTTATTTTTCTTAATTGCAAAATGAGTTCATTAGATTTATTGTTGTTTTGGCAAATTGATGATTGGGGTTTGTCCCTGATGATACTTGGAGGTTATGTTTCAAATTTGAGCTCATTTGGAGTAGATTTAGGTATTAAATCGTATATTGGATTGTTATAATTCGAAGAATGAATTTCTGTTTCTGGGCAATTTTCACTTCAGACTTATTGGCCTTAAGTGAATGAAAATATTTGTTGCACTTCAGACTTTTTCGCCTTAAGTGCATCTGAATTGTAATTTTTCACTTCAGACTTATTGGCCTTAAGTGTAGCAAAACATTTATTGCACTTCAGACCTTTTGGCCTTAAGTACATCTGAAGTGCAATTTTTCACTTCAAACTTATTGGCCTTAAGTGCATTTGAAGTGCAAATTTTCACTTCAGACTTATTAGCCTTGAGTAAATGAAAACGTTTGTTGCACTTCAGACTTTTTGCCTTAAGTGCATCTGAAGTGCAATTTTTCACTTCAGACTTATTGGCCTTAAGTGCATCTGAAGTGCAATTTTTCACTTCAGACTTATTAGCCTTAAATGGACGAAACCATTGGTCGCACTTCAGACCTATTTAGCCTTAAGTGCATTTGAAGTGCAATTTTTTCACTTCAGACATTTTTTCTTTTAACTTCGGACCCGACAACCTGAAATTGATCGTAAAGTGGATACGCTTGCAAACTTTTTTACAAAGTGGGTATAGATTCAATTGTGACCCCAAAACCGGGTATAAATACAAAACCCCTTCATAATGGACTACATGACCAAATCTTCTATACGATTTACAGATTAACGTTTAAATTTTTTAAATAAATTTATAACTTTCGTACAAACTTGATATGGAAGGAAAATTGTAGGGCACGTTGCCAACTTCAAATAAAATTAATTACTTTGTTCGTTTACTTGTCACTATACTAAAAATATTTTCTATTTTTACTTGTTAATTTTAGTAAATCAAGAAAATACTATATTCTATTTTAGTTTTATTCTTTCATTAGTTATTTATTCACAAATTATTTCCTAGAACTCCTCAAAATACTATCATCATTATCATCGGTATTATGGTAAAATATACACTTTATTTAGTACTCTCTCCGTTTTAATTTAGATATGGTAGTTTGATTGGATACAAAGTTTAAAAAAAAAGAATTGAAACTTGTAATCTTGAAAGCGTTAGGAGTAAAAGTTTTGTACGGCGATATTTGTATGATCAAACAGTTTCATTAAAAGTAAAATGGATAAAATAAAAACTTTAAAATTATAAAATTTCAATTGTAAAAATGTATGATCTTTTTGAAAGAGACTAATAAGAAAAAAGTTCATTGTGAACAAAGTATTGTGTAAAACAACCAAAGCTCTCATATCCAAACTGTTTGTGTTCTTGTAGAACGAGAAACAACCGACAGAAAACCTCATAATTATAGAAAAGAAACCAATTCATTGATTGTGACACCTCCACTATCCAATAACTATATACAATATAATTAATTGTGTGAAAAAAAAGAAGAGGAAAAAGTAAACGGATTCATGATGAGGCTTTGCCTTGTTGCACAGCGGCCAAGCTCGTCCATGTGAGATCCAAATACAAAGAAATGGAAAATTGTCTAACTTGAAGTACTACTTGATCTTAAATAAGTAAAAGATCTTTCTCCTGTATCGTCCTTTTCCGTCCCGCAAAACAAATTTAACGGCGACTTAACGGACTTCATCAGACTCTTCGGCTGTTTCTCACCCTTCTCCTCTTTTGACGAACCGGATCTAGAAAACATAGGCGGAGTCGGTAGAAACCGGAGTTTTCTTAACCGACCATCCGCCGGTTCGAACCGGTACCCCTTCGTTGAACATCTCGCTGGAGAAAAGGCTACGGCGCCATTGGAGGCCCTACTCAAGCTTAACCGGCCCTCCTCCGGTTCGAATCGGTACCCCTTAGTTGAATTTCTCGCTGGAGAAAAAGCTACGGCGCCATTGTAGGCCCTACTCAAGCTTAAATCTACCAATCTTTTACGTACATCATCAGGTAATCTTAGAGTAAACCTCTCCAAATTTTCACTAGGTTGAATCAACGAGTGACCCGTCGAGTGAGAACGACTGAACATCCCAAAAATCTTTGGCCTTCTCGATGTTGATTTTGGTGCAAGGTGCCGAAAATCAGGTGTCTTACTTCTCGCCTTACTGCTACTATTTGGCGTATGATTATGAACCGGCGGCGTTTGAGAAGACTGGTTTATTACTTCTTCTGGTACTGGATGTGATGCATCCGAGCTGACATTCTGAGACTCAACGTCATCTGTTTCTTGAATTGATTCTTGAAGTTTACCCGCGGGTTTTGTTTTGAGATTTGCACGGCAGACTGGGCAAGTAGTACGAAAGGCAAGCCAAGCATCAATACATTCAGGATGGAACACGTGGCAACAATTAGGAAGAAGGCGGAGAGTATCTTCATCTTCGAACTCGTTTAAGCAAACAGCACATTCTAGAATAGATTTGCCTATCTTTAGGGCTTTGACATCGGAGTACAAAAATACCGGCAAAGTTTCGATGATATTAGACTCGAGTCCACGGGAAACAGGTCGTTGCCGAAAGAAGTAAAAACCCATTGATTCGTCAAAGGAATCAGGGCTCATACGACGTATATATATGAAGATAACAGCCATCAAGAATAATACGAGACAAGCGAGTGCTATCGCTAACGTTGGACTGATTCCAACATTTGAGTTCAATGGGCGTGTGGCTGAAACTGTGCCAGTTTCTGACATGACACAAAATAAGCACAATAGTAAACAGAGTATATTTCTCTTATGCTTCATTTTCCTCAAAATTTGTGTGAAAGAAAGAGGAGATGGATAGTTGTAAAGGCAAAAGATGGTTGCTTGAGTGAGAGAAAAAGTGAGAGGCAAATGAATATAAAGGGCAAATGTTGGAGGTAGTTGGAAGTCACACTTCACAGGGTGGCTTTTTAAACAAAATTGCTGAAACAAATAAATAAAAGCCGAAAGGATAACTATTAACTAATGCGGTGGAGAGAATAATAATGATAAGCTGAGAATAATAAGGTTGTACTTTTACTTGTGAGATATATTAAAAATGGAGTTTTATTTTTACTCGTCACTTTAACGTATATAAGAAAAAAGAATTATTTTTTCTGTTATACTCATAATATTTATTATTAATTTTAAATTATTTTTTTTAAATTTAATAAAATATACATTAATCTATATGAGTATCATTGTAAATTATGTACTTCATTTATTATATCTTAAAAATATAAAAAGTCAAAATTATTAATCAAATATTGTCGCTTAAATTGTGAAGAGGAACGTGCAAGCTATTCATGGGCCAACTGCGAAATGGAGAGATGGCTCGCTGCAGAGGAGCCAGATCCGTTTCTTTTGGATATTTTTATAGTGTTCGATTGGCTTGCGAAAAGGAGAAAGTACATAATTATATTTTATAATTGATGTTATTACGCATATGTTGCTCGTAATAAAAGAATATTATTTTATTACTAATACTTATCCAGAGAGACGCTGAAAGAGACTTAACTAGGAGTACCGTAGGAGCTGTTTATACACATGTGGTAAATCAAAATAACAAGCTATCCTACTGGTTGTCAAAGGTCATGTTTTTTCCAAAAACCGCCAAGTGGAAAATAAAATGAATTCTATAATAATGTAGCATTTCAATGAGACGAATTGGACTCCCTCTAGCATCAAAATCTACTAAGTATACAACATACACCTTTGTATTTTAAAATATTTATACATTATTTTAAACCACAATTTCAGAAAGAAAAAAAATCCTTTCTAACTACTTGTCTAGTTAAAACGCAGTACATAAATTGAAATATACGCAATAACAAATGGATTTGTCCTTACTTGGTTCATTTTAGTTTAGTACCTTTCGTTTCCTTTCCCTTCTCCGTGAAGAGGAAAAAAAGATTAAGAGTATTTGAAAGTAATTGTAAAATTATTAGGCTAGTAATTACTAGGGCAATATTTATATAGCCTAGTAATCATAGTGCATGGTAATTATAATGACTTAGGAGTATTTATTCTCCATAACTTGTTTACAATACATTTTCCAGTGTCATGTTTGGTTCCTAACGCAGGGCTGAGACTCTGCCAGTTTCTGACATGACATAAGCACAAGACGAAACAAAACATATTTCTCGTATGCTTCATTTTCCTAGGAAGTGTGAAGAATTTAGTGGGGCGTTTGGACATAAGAATTGTAAAATTCCAAAAAAAGATTGAAACCGGAAATGCTATTTGAAAATTAGAGTTGTTTTGGGACATGAATATAATTTTGGGTTATTTTTGTAGTTTTGTGAGCAATCTGAGTGAAATTTTTAAAAAATAGCTATTTGAAGTTTCTCAATTTTTCGAAAAATTTTAAAATTTAACTTCAAGTGAAAATTGAGAATTTTATGGTCAAACACTAATTTCAAAAAAAAAATAAATTTTTTTCGAAAAAAGTGAAAAAGTTCTTATGTCCAAACAGGCTCTTAACTATAGTTATTTGTATGAAAAGCAGCAGAGAAGAAAGAGGTAGAAGTGGCTTTCGTGTACCATGTTCATTTAAACCCAGTATTTTTGTCGCGAAATATAAATTTATGTGTAAATTTTTTTTAAATTTATAATAAATATAAATCTATAAAATTTAAAGTTTAGATCCGTCTCCGAAGAAAATAGACAACAGTTGATGAAGGCAAAGGTGGTTGCCTGAGGCCATCTCCAACCTTAACACACTAAATTTTACACAAAAATGGTGCAAACACCAAATTTGCTCCAACCATTACACTATATTTTACACCAAAAAAACATATTCCTTTTTATATTCTTCTCTCTCTTCTATATTATATTATTATCTTCTATTTAAATTTTATTTTTTATTTCCTTCAAACAAATTCTTTCTTTTTTTCTTTTTTCCATATTCATCACATATAATTCACATTCACCACTTATATAATCATTTATCAAAAATTATAATAATAATAAAATTAACTTATAATTTTATATAAATATAATATATACAAAAATTAATATATCAAAAAAATAGAATATAAATTAAAATTATAAAGAGCTTAATATAAAAATTAATTATATACACAATATATGATAAATTAAAAAAAAAGATATTATTAAACTAAATTTGGTGTTGATGAATAGTGTTGCATCAAATTTGGTGCAACACTATTCACTCTGTATAATGGTGCAAGATTTGGTGTTGGTTGGAGCAAAAAATACCAAATTTTACATCAAATATAAATTTGATGCAAAAAATAGTGCAAGGTTGGAAATGAGCTGAGTGATAGAAAAAATGAGGGGCAAATGCATAATATAAATGGCGAATGTCGTAGGTAGTCGGAAGTCACGCCTCAGGGTGGCTTTTTAAAGAAAATTGCTCAAAGGATAGACAATGGGGTGTTTCTTTTGGATATATTTATAGCGTTGGAAAGAAGAAGAATCTGTGTTTATTAAATGCACCCCCCCCCCCCCCCC